>JADRCD010075497.1:0-14865 GCA_019843815.1 Montemys delectorum | reverse complement strand
AAAAAAAAAAAAAAAAAAAAAAAAATAGAATCATGAAACAGTGAAAGTGGAGAGTAAGTAGACAAAACAACGAAAATTTAAAAAAAAAATTAAACTACCATATTTTAGACAAATGGGATAAGGAATCATCCCTAGCTGTCACAGAAAGCCTGACATATTATTCTGCTCAGAGCATACATATTTCACTTCTGTATTTATCCTTCACCTTCCCCTGGAACAAAAATGAAACCATTTATTTTGTATTTTCAGAAGTTTTTTGCTTTTATTTTTTAGAATTTCAGACCAGATAGATTTTAAGTCATCTTTAGGATCCAATAGTATGTTAGTAAAACTTTGTTTTTGACTTGGGTGCCCAGTCTGGATTCCATCATAAGTTGTTATATGAAGAATTTTGGTAAATGAAATTCTAGGATGTTTGTTTTTGGGGGGTTTGAAGGGTTTTTTGTTTTGTTTTGTTTTGTTTTGTTTTGGTTTTTGTTTTGTTTTGGTTTTTAGAGTTTACTTTCTAAGTTTGGTGAGGTGATTCCCACCAGTATGTCTCAGAGTTTAAGGTTACAGGAGTGGAAAACCTGAGCTGAGACTCTGCAGTGTTAACAGAGCCCCTCACACTCTGTTTCTAATAAGTCATATGAGCACACACCTGCTTCATTATCTCTTGATTAGGTCATGTTCTCCGTGGTCGTTGTTATCTTTGGGCAGTTTATTGAAGGCAATCAGGATAGAGTCCTCTTGATGACAAGGAAATGGACCTAACAATGTACCCATTATTATTTAGTCAAACACTATGTGCCAGCCATTCTGTGAAACGTGTTTCTGCTATTTCAGTGAATCTTCACTCTCTTCTGAGATAAACTACCTTATTATATTAACTCTCTTTTACAGGTAAGAGAATTGGGTCTCAGAACTCTAATAGGACACTCCAAATCCCACAGCTGGTGTGGCTGGTAGAAGTGGGGTTCATCCCCAAATCTCCTCAACACCAAAGTTTTCATCTTTCCCTTATTCTTTACTATGTACAGGAACAGTAGTTATATTCACCTCACAAGTAAGAAGCAATTGGTAACAATAAAAAGTTGCACATTACTTTTGTACAAATATCCTACTCATGGCTCCTCAAGTTACACATTACTTCAGGCTCGATTTTTTTTTTTTTTTAAATGAGTATAAACTACTTAGCTCCAGCAAGAAAGCTGTTGTGAACTCAGGATAGGTGCTTCCTTATCCTGTGTCAGAAGTTCAGATCGGCCCCTGATAAGATGGACTATTCAGAGACTAGTTCTTTATTGTGAGTCAGGTGCAAATAACAGGAAAGCACTGCCCCTCCCCAATCCTGGCAAAAGAGCAGGTATTTCTAAAAAAAGAGTGCTGCATAGAACTGTGATTAAATGGACATTTTTCCGTGTTGTGAACAGGGAGAAAGCAGGCTACAGCACAGAATTCAAAGCAGTCACAATATCTGCGGACAAGCCTAGCCAGGGACTTTCCCCAAACCCTGAGCCACACAGTCTGGTCTTCAGCCATGGCTGCTGCTCATCCCTGCCCAAGAAAATGAAAAACCACTGAGCCACACATTATCCAAGGGACATCCAGGCACTGTGCTGGAAGGCAATCAAAGTGAATCTCTTTGCAAAGTCTTTATTCTTGTCTTTGAATAGAAAAGGAAGAAGAAAGACTGAACTTGGCTTTTTCATACTCATACAACTCAGCAAGAAATACTAGGCATGAAATATATCTTCTAAAGGGTGGCACATAAAGGAAATATTTTAGGGGGTCCTACTCTCCAAAGAAAATTTCAACTCTGTGTTGTAAGAAATATTGAGATCCTGGCCCAGGGCTTCTTCCCGGCCTTAGACCTTTTATGTTGCTGGGTGAAAGACACACACAGCTTTTATATTTTTAATATGCCTTGGGCAGCACAATAGCTGGGCAGCTGCCTACCCTCCATGCTGTTGGAATCTGCTTTCCAATCAATAACCCCAAGTTACCACTTATTAGTTACTATATTCCATCTGCGCTGCTCCCCAGTTGGGCAGCCCTCTGGGCCACGTTCTCTTGGCCCTAGCCCATGGTGGCTCTCCTTCTTCCTCCTCCATGTTCTTTTCCCAGGGAAGCCTCTCCCTTCCTCCTACCCTTCTCATGGTCCTCTCTGACCCCAGCCCTCAAAACCTCAACTCCACCTATGTCTCTTCTGGCCAGCAGTTGGCTGTTGGCATCTTTATTTACCAATCACAATTAACTGGGAACTGGGTCACAGGGGCTACTGAGTTGAACTAACTTTACTTTTCCCCAAGTAACTGTGAAAATGGTAACACATAAGTTTGAATGTGAAAGAGAAGCACTCTTAGTACATGCACACGTGTGTGAGTACACACACACACACACACACACACACACACACATACTCACATACTCATACAGGTGCACAGGAGCATGGACTTGGTTTACTCAGCCCCTCTGCTAAATTATGTTGTGCTTCTTCATTTGCAGAGCCCACACTTGTTTTAACCGCCTGGATCTTCCTCCATACCCCTCCTTTTCCATGCTTTATGAAAAACTCTTGACAGCCGTTGAAGAGACCAGTACCTTTGGGCTTGAGTGACCTGGAAGCATGATGCTCAGCTCTTCATGGACAGGCGGGTCCAGAAGCTGGCCTCCCGAAGAGTGACACCGAATTTGGTAGTCTCAAGCCGTGGCTTCCATTACAACAAACTGAGTGCTGCTCTCTGGGAACACATGCTCCTATGTTTGGGGTCTGGCTGTGAGTTCTTTTGGAAGGATTGGGGTGAGCTTGGTGCCCATGGAACAACCTAATAGTCTTTCAATCAACAGTTCTTGACTGCCAAACCTTTCCTATTTGTTCCCATGTTCCAAGATAAAAGAAGAACCTGCACATGATAAACTCCATGGTGACTTTTAGGGACTCCGGAGAATCTTGAAACTCTCCCATACACTTCAAGCCAAACTGGCGGCACTGACCCAATCTCTAAATTAGCGCAAGTTAAAGGAAATCATTAAAAAATACATATATATATTTCCTGAAATTACATTTGTTTAAGCCCTCAGTTATAGCAGAATATTTATTTCTTGCTTATGAGTGCCTGCATGGTGTGCACTATAGGTTTCAACCTTCACAGGACAAGTGTGAAAAATGAAACCAAGTCAGTATGCGATAACTTTAAAGATTTGCAATAAGGTGGTCTGTGACAATGTATATGCAAGTGGTATGTGTGTAATTATGGCTGAAGACAAACTTATTCAATGAATTACTAATGACAGATTTTATGCTTTATAATGCATGAAAACAATTTAAAAATATCTAGCAATTAATCACAGCATATCAGGAAAATATCCACAGTGAATTCTGTTTATTTTTTATAGGTTCATCATATTTCTGTTCTTTAAGATGTATATAAGGACCTGCCTACCATATTGTATGTACCACCTCTCCATCTTCATGTTCCATGCTTACTCGGGCATCTTGCTAGTATGTACCCTTTTAAGCACGCTCAAGGGAACTAAAGGGCCTTTTATTTTTATAAAAGTTTAAAAAAAAATCCCCAAAATATTTTGCACTGAATGTACCAAAGGTGAAGGGACACTACAATATGACTAACAGCAGCTCCATCAGTTGATGACTACAATAGAAGTAGCATTTAAATCAGACTTCCTTCACAGTTGCCATGTCAACCACTGCAAGGACTGTGCATCTAAGTAATAATTTTGTAAGACTCACTATATGTGATAGTATGATATGCATTTATTTAAAATGCATTAGACTCTCTTCCATCCATCAACTACTTTACAGGATGGCATTTATTACAGATATTTCGTATTTCCCCCACTGCTTCTTATTTGTACAGCATCATTAAACACTGAGCTTGGTTAGGGAGCCATCAGCAATGCCGGAGAGATCAGCTCTCTTTCATCGTAAGAGTTCTACGTTCTCTCATCAATGAAGATACCATAAATTGAAACTCTCAGTACTATATTTCTAAGCCTGCATTTTCACTGATGCATAATTTTCTTATTACTATCAAGAAAAAATTTTTGTATGGTCTCTCAGAAACTGCATGTCATCACTGACAGGTCCTCCTACTTTGATGAAAGGATTTCCTTCGTTTTGATTGCTTTGGGGACTGTTCCATGCTGTTGTTTGTTCCTTGATTTGTGACTATGACTAATCAGACACACAAGTGGAATTGAGTAATTGGGTAAAACAGTTAGCTGAACATTTAGTTTGCCAGCCTGAGGGATTACAGGCATTACCTGAACATTGCTTTGAGAATCCTGTTTATATGTATCATGGACTTCCTGTTGTGGGATGTGGGTAACTTTACATTTTATACGGGTTACACGCACAGTCCTCAGAGGTGTTTTGAAAGAACAGTTACTCTCCTGTTACTGAAGCCGTGTTTACTGGTGGGACCCTCGAGAGGAATGACACTCATGTTGTGTTACTGTGTTAAAGATAAGTCCTGGGTATGGGAAAATGTTCCAGGAGAAAACAAATTATAGAAACCTGGAAAATATATGGAATATTTATTTGTATAGCATAATTGGGCCAGAAAAACAAAAGAATGATAAAAAATTTTTGACTGGAATTATTAGTTTGTACTTATTTGTCATGAATACAAGTATATATTTAATTTTTGCAAACTGCTTTTACTTGTTTGTATTTTTTCATCATAAGAAAAACAGAGCACGCTAATACATTTTTAAAATCACATTTTGCTGCGTCACAGCATTCCCTAAGAGTTGTCATGGGGGCTCATTAAGAGAAAGCTGCTTTTCTTTCAAAAATACAGTTATAGGCACCTATAATCCTCCTTTGGTTTGAGACACTTGCCCACCATATGCCATATTACTAGGCAAAAGAGATTTCAAATAAAATATACCTTTTTAACTATTCCTAATAAACACTGTTTGCTGTTGATGCTAAGGCAGCCAACTTCTCAAATAACAGTTTAAAATATATCCAGACAGTCTTAAAGTGGTAGGACTTAGTCCTAGTTGGCACTGTTCTCAGAATTGGGAATTATCAAATTGTAGCTAGCATATTAGAAAACCATGATAATTCATTATTCTTCATTGGCAAAACAAAAAACAAACAATACTATCTCTATAAAAGTTAAATAACACATCCACAGAATAAATTAGATGTTATTGTACTCTACAATTTTAAGTATTCATAAATATGCTTTTCTGGACTGTGAACCTTGATAACTTGGCTCTTGGGTTTTGTTTTAAGAGATTTATACACAATGCTACTTACAATATAAAAGACAGTCTCGATATACCATGTATGTATCATCTTTCAGAGTACAGGCACACTGTTGGCATTTCTTCCATGCCAGTCACTGCATTTGATGATGGAGCTACAAGATTCTGAATCTGGTCTTCAGAAAGATGTGCATAGTTTACTAGAGGGGATATCAAGATTCCAAAAGCATTTTAAATAAAAGGTCTACAGTTAGTGGAGAGACAAGAGCTTGTTCATCCCAAAGGCTTGGTTACAGTCTCATGTATGTGAAACTGTGTAGCTCAAAGACATAATCACATATGTGCTATTTCTGCTGGTAACTACATGCGTGTCATAGAATACCAATGCATTCTCGAGACCCAAAACGCATTCATACAATGAGTGTTTAAAGTATGTAGACAGGGACTGAGTTGTGAAGGAGCAACGCAAGGATCTTCAAATTATCAAAAATGCCAAAATGAAGTCTGGAGACTTCCTTCAGTCTCTGTACTACAACCTACATTCTATTTTTAGTGTAAAACATCACAGTTCCTGAGCCCAAGCCACATATGGGATCACAACATTCTTCTTGTGCACAAAGTGAATGGAACTCACAGTTTTCTAATATCTGTTGTATTTATAGTTTAATGGCCATTCTGCATTAAGTAAATATAAAAGCCACTATTGAACTAGAGAGCGAACGCAGTTTGCAAAATGAAAGTGTGGGCATTTCCAGACATTCTTATTAAATTAAACTCGAGTCTTAAAGAAGGATGAAGGCTGATCTATTCACTGCTCCCTTGATGACAGTGGCCTGCAGAGGTGGGGACTGTGGGGACGTGTGCTTAGTGCCGAGGAGTTTCACAGTACTTGAGGGGCATTCTCTCTTCCTCCTCAGTGCTCTGCTGGGGAGAAGTATCAAGTCCTCCCTGGGCTCAGGCTGATCTCATGAGTAGCTGGTAAGATGATTCATGCTTTGTTGTCAAGATCCTGTTTAGTCTCAAGAAATATGAAGACTTAATATTTGGATCAATATACTCAACTTTCCAATGCTTTGGTTTCCCAAACTCTTACTTTCTTAAACACCCTTAGAATGTGACACTTCTGCGGAGGGCACCAAGAAAGGAGCGCATTCACGGAAAAGGCTTCTCGCAGATGCATTGTTTCCATTCACTGCCTGTGGGAGAATTTAAGACAAATCTGATTGTGATGGGTGGTATTGCACAGCACTGGAATTTGGCCCCCTTGGGGATTATGTGGAAGCAAGAGTATGAAAAAGACACCAACCAGAGGCCTGGCTTTCATTATTAATCTTTGATAACCCTGAGTCTTCAAAGGCCTGGCAGCTGAACCTCAGTGATGTGGAGGGACCACAGCGGCTTCTGTTTTTCTTCCTGATATTTATTCAAATGACCTTTTACACACGGCTACTTCTAACAAGGCATGCATCTTATAATGAAGAGTCTAGAATGTTATTCAATTTAACTTCATTCAGGAAATTCCAGGGGCAGGAAATGAGGCCGTTTTATCATTAAAAGATATCACTAACCCCATATAAGCAAGATGCAATTGAAGAATCCAGCCCAACCTCCTAGGTACAGTTGAGATTCAGGCCAGCAGTCGATGAGTGGTATTCTGAATCAGCCACCCTACTTCCACATGACTTGACTTTATATTAATGGGAATGTCCCTTGGAAACATATTCCAGTTGACAGACTTTATTTGCTTTGTAGTTCTGTTGCATTTCAGATAATTTTTCTAGTGCAGAAGCAAAGGAATGCCAGAGATATTAAAGGTCTCTGAGCTGTCACTTAAGGTCAATCACTACCATTAAAGGGGTAATTAGAAATAAAAAGTAGAAAAGTAGATACCCCACACTTGTACCACCCTGGTAATATGATGCCAACTACTGTCGAGATTCAGGAGTAACAACTCCAAGAAACTGGCATTATGGGTATAATGAGTGTGTTTGGCCCTATCAGAGCAATCTGGCTTAGGAGTGAAGGCATGTTTACAATCACAGAATAGCTAAGGGAACAATGAAACAAAGGTACAAACATCATCAGACTTAGACCTTGCCAGTGGGGGTAGGAGCATGTTCCATTTTGGTTTCTGAGTTTTGAGAACAATGCATTCGTGTTTAGTGAAGGCACTGATTGGCCATCTACCTGGTGGGAAATATCCTTGTTGTATGACTTCAGTAGGCTAGTATTTCCTGTATTACAAAATGTCATTTAGTCCCAAAGTATTAAGGCTAACCATAGCTCAATCAGGAAGCTCAACAATTGGCATTAAATTATTATAGTATTTAAAAAAAAAACTTGAAAGTTATTG
This sequence comes from Montemys delectorum, assembly GCA_019843815.1. Classification (NCBI taxonomy): domain Eukaryota; kingdom Metazoa; phylum Chordata; class Mammalia; order Rodentia; family Muridae; genus Montemys; species Montemys delectorum. Next base: position 7,292 of record JADRCD010075497.1, on the reverse strand, counting down.
TTACCACTATCAGATACTATTTGTGAAATAAAAAGTAATCTTATTTCACCATGCTTAATTTGTTTTTATAGTTGACATTAGCATAGTTTTTGAGATATTCTTATACCATCTAATACTGATTTAAACATTCCCTATTGATCTGGAAAGCAAAAAAAAAAAAAAAAAAAAAAAAAAATCCTAATTGCAAAAGGAGGCCTAGCAAGTATTTCATATTGAAGAAGTTAATCAAGACAGCAGACACATTTGGTTAGATTTTGATCTTCAAGGTACTTTCTTCACATTTCATGATCAAACAGCTTAGCAGAACGGGAGGGCTCTAACTGGATATGACTTTTATGTCTAGTGACCTTGGGCAGGTGAGATCTTCACATCCAATCTTCTCTTAAGTCATTGCAACCCTGAGGGGTGCTGGTAGGCATGCTGTATGATCAGACTGAATCAGCTATTACTGGTGTAGGAAATCACCAGTAAATTCTGGGAATTATCACCTTCTGTAAAAAGGGATGGGTAATGTTCTAGAAACACCTTGGAAGGGTGACCAGGGCATATACAGAACAGAATGTTCTTTAGGACCCTAGTGCCCTAAAAGATGTTACCTACAGCTTATTTTTCTTTATGTGCTATCATAAGAAAGATACACGGGCTGTTAGCACACTAGGAAGTGCATAAGATTATGTTTTTATAATAGGGATGCAGGCATTCCCAAAAAACTGAATAAAAGTACACCCATCTCTCTTGCCTCTTACTGAAGTATTAATCTAATTTTATAATAATGCTTACTTTTTAATATTAAGGCTCTGTAAAAAAAAAAATTTATTTCTAAGATTTCAGTAGAGTACAGGTGGTGCATTTTTTTAAGCCTTTCCACTTCTCTTCACCAGCCCCGCCCACTCATTGCATCCACTATACCATAATGGGTACACTTCTGATTTTTTTTTTTTGAGTTGATTCAAGCTTTGTATTTATTCAGTGTAACTTCTAGTAGACAATAATAATGGGAGGTATTTGCTATTAAAATTAGGATTATACAGTCCTCATTTTACCTACATTTACATTTTTAAGGCACATAATACACGTTGTTGATAGGCATCCTGGAAGTACTTCCTGAGTGGTGGTGCACAACACTTAGGACTCGATATGGACCAGTTGTTCATTTTCTGGGAAGTCTGTATTCTTATTCTCACCTGAGCCTCCGACTCTTGTGTTGTATTTTTTATGATTATGAAATGCTTTGACGGAAAGATATTTTAATGTGTACAATTTGTTTTATTTTCATACTGATCTCTATTTTTGTTTAAAACCATGTTACATCATGAAATCACTTAATCAAAAATAAATCTTTTAAAAAATGAATTATGACTTTCCTGTTATAGTTTGGGGGAAAGAATCAACTCGGGAACATAAATAAGGATAAAATACTTGAGATTAGTATACAGCTCTGCATTAATTTCCCCTTTCATTGTATTTATAACCAGGAATCTATTTTGTTTATCTTTACAAGGATATTTTACTCCCAGGGGTTCATCGATGGACATTGCAGGAATGAATTAATGCAAATCATAGTAATTTAACTCATATGAATTGAGTTTATTTGTTAAGTCATGTTGAATCTTTAATTCATAATCATATGAGTGTCACCACCACTACTACCACTCTTGTCAATTTAACATAGGCTCATGTATCCACATCTGGAGAAAGCAGATGGAAAAAATATATGAGTATGAACAACAGAGACTAATGGGGCTTCAAAAGATTTTGTTCCATCAGATCCTGGCTATATGAAGTCCTGGCATTGAAAATCCATTGATTTTCCACTGAAACTCAGAAATCCAAATGTTGGTATATTTCCAAATTTTTTTATCTATCAGGTGGATCAAACCCACCATGTCCACACGTTGAATTTACCTTTATAGGTCAAGAGTCTGGAACCCTCAATTTAGTAAATTAATCCTTTCTTTTTGACTTATTGGTGACATAAATGAACTGTTCAAATAAAGAAAATGCTAGTAGGACACAGAAGTTAATAGGAGAGGCTGAGGAAAGGGGCAAAGGGAATATACAGTGTGCTGGTCATCAGTTAGTAACAAGGGAAAGGCAGCTTTATAGCCCGAGGCCATAGCATGAGGCTGGCAGGCAGCCACTGGGATTTGTATTTGAGAATGATCTCTTTGCTAGGGTCTTTCTGAAAACCAGCTAGTGTTAGTTGTCAGGGTCCTTGTCAAGATGGCATGAGTCTTGAGTTGTCATTAGACTCTTTAGTTGATATTCTAGATTGGAAATCAACAAGAGCAGTTAAAACAGAAGAGTCCACTATAACTTGGGACTGTCACTAAAAGACAAGAGAGAGACATGATAGCATTCTGACTTCTTCCATGCTATACCCTTGGACTTTTCTGTGCTTTTATTATGATAAAGTTAGCTGCTTTCATCATGTAAAACCATGTAAAACTTAAACCCACAATTCCAACAGCCACCATCTACCGCCCCAGGGAGTAACTATATCACACTGTTGTGGAGTTGTTTGTTTGGCTGGTTGGTTGATTGTGTTTTATTTTGCTTTATTTCATCTTTAAGCCAGAAGGCTTTTCTACTCTTCGAGAAGGGATAAAGATTTTCTTTTCATACTTTCTTTTCCTTACTCATAAATGTTCACCTATTAATGACTTAACATTTTCTGATAGGAACTTCCCTTCTCTTATGCTTATCAGTCAAGTAAAATTTTGAAATCACAGAGCAAACTGACTTGAGAGCACCAGATAGAGCCATGTTTGCTGAAATGCTTTCCATTCACTCTGTCTGCTGGACATTTAAAAATCCTCATGCGATCTTCTCAAAGATACTCCGGCACTACATTTTTCACTTATGAAGTGCTAGTGACTCTCCAGACGATTGTTGGAGCAGCATGTATTTTTCATACTTTATAACAGCGCGATGAAGTACCATCTCACTATACAAAATAATTAGGGTACCAACTCACATCTCAGTTGGTATCTGGTTGACAAGTCCTTATTCTTCAATGCTGTCATTGCATTGTCAATCCCCAGCCTTTTGTGCCCACTCAAAGTTAAATCTTGAGATTAAGGCCATAAAGGTCTGTCTCTTCTTACTGACATTTGTGTCTGAATTTCCAAATCAGTGTTTCTGGAGTTTGACTAAACTCCATGGATGACATATTTTAAATTAAACAGAATAGCGACTAAAGAAATGCAGAGTGGTCTTACTATCTAATTCTGGTGCATAATCAGGGGCAATGGCAATAGCCTGTATTGTTTTGGGAGCTACTGGAACTTTCATGGTCAGTGCTCATAGGGAGAGTTCTCATACCCAGCATGAAGGTTTCCATTTAATAAGCCATAGCTTCTCAGAGCAGCATTATCCACTCATGCAGAGTACCTCCATTCAAACTCTTCTTTTTAATTATATATTTTGCAAAATACTACGTTTCCAAATGGCTTCTTCATGTATCCTTGGTTTGGGTTCATCTTGTCTGCCTTTCCTTTGTGTCCCTGTCTCTACCTGTCTCTGTCCCTTCCTTACCCCGAGTATGCCTTCTTCTGCTTTCCTATTGCATGTGCCCTGCTATCCCCAACCCCATGGTGACCTCGTTCTCTCACCTATGGCCCCTTTCTTGCTGTCATGTCTTTACAGATATTCCAAGTCAAATGCATAAATTTAAGTCTCAAAACTATGATGTGCTCATGCAAGAGACACCAGATTCTTTGACTCCAGGACACAGAGAAACCAAATTGGAACTGAGCAGGGATCTTCCACCTGCTATTTAGCTTTCGTAGTACTAGAAGGCACTATGTAGACAGCTGGAGGAGAAATGCCATTAACATCACAGTCTTAACCAGCTGTGGACTTTGCAGAGTAGTGCATGCCTTTAAACTCGGTACTCAAGAGGCAGAGGCAAGTGGACCTCTACTTTGAAGGCTAGCCTAGTCTACAGAGTAAGTTCCAGGACAGCTAGGCTACACAGAAAAGCCCTGTGCCAAACAAACAAACAAACAAACAAACAAACAGAAGTAGGGCTTGTAAGATTTGATTAGGTTATGAGAGTGGAATTATCATGAATGAGGTTACTGCCATTAAAATAGATGTCCCAGAAGACTCTTTAACTTTTTCAGTGTAAGAACATAGCTAAAAGAGACCCTTGTGTGTCATGAAGCTGGCCTCCACCACACAGTGGATCTGGCCAAACTTTGATTTGGGCTTGCTTGTTTATAGGACTGAAAAGAAATCAACTTTTGTTATTTATAAGCTACTGAGTCTGTGAGACTCTGTTATGGAAACCCAAATGGATTGAGTTACCAAAAGAAACTAAAATGTTTCATATGTCTCTTTCTTCCTCAGATCATCTTAATTGTAGGGTCAGGCAGTTCCAGAAAGAGCAGGCCAGCCAATAAAAAAATAAAACTCTTAAAGCAAAGCAGATTTGAATTACCACTTCAGGCCTGAATAAAAACAGCAGAGGCCTTTGAAAAAATTATCTGGGTGTTTTGCCTACATGTGTCCTTATGTACCATTTGGTTGCAGTTCCTGCAGAGGTCAGAAGAACATATCAGATCACCTAAAACCAGAGTTACAGATGGTTGTGAGCTACCCATGTGGATGCTGGGAACTGAAAGCAGGTCCTCTTCAGAATCAACAAATGCTCTTAACCACTGAGCCATCTCTTCCATTCCAAGTGCATGTCCTTTACTGATGGGTCAACAAAATTGGAAGAATCAAAAATAAGATGGTGAGGCTTAACTAAGATTGGGAAGTTCTTGTCACTGTTTGTCTTCATGACATGAGAAATGAAGAGAAATTTTAAGTAATAAAATCCCAGAAGAGAATAAAGTGTGAAGCAGGATTCCAGAACCAAGTTGACCCACAATAGCATCTCTCTGAGATGGTTCGAGGGAGAATGGAAAAGAACTATGAATGCCATTTAGGGACTGATTCTTTCTGAATGATTGGCTTTCAAGAGTAAAACTACCTCCATTCAAACTCTTCTTTAGAATACTACCTGAGCTGCTTTTAGCTGTGGGCTAAGGAACTAGTCACCAATTAGGGCTAGTTTTTTATCTTCCTTAATGCCAGAGGACGTTCCAACAGGGAAATGTAGTAGTGGAAAACTATCTCTTTCTCTCCCAGTTACTTCTGTTTCATTTATTGTTTCAGCTGCACATAGCACCCCAAGTATTAGAGGCATCTATCAATCCAGGAAGGACCCATCCTTGATTTTTCTCAGGTCTTTTGCCTGGCTACTATGTGCTCTGGGCTATGAACGCACTGACTTGAGAATAGTGTCTGTAAAATACTTCTCATATTATTACTGACTTTTGGTGCCCAACTGTTTGGTTTGTTTTTGCTTGTGTGCAACTAGCCCACATGTTGTATCACGAATAGCAATGTTTCAAGACAAATGAAGACAGCAAGCTGACCATGGCTCAGAATTCCAGCTGCCACAATGGTTACAGTGTGGTGGGTCCAGAAGATCTGCATGCATTTTCTAACCTGCTTCACAGTTGAGGGGTACAAGTTCACTTTAGTAAATCTCTCCATCTTGACTTCAATGTGTCTGTTCTTATCAAAGGCTCCAGTTAGCACATAGCATCTCTAATTGTCCCAATGTCTTCACAAAGTAAGGAAGTGATGGGAAAATCAATAGGCTATGAATCTGCTCGAAGGATTCAGAAGCCCAGAAGCCAGAGCTGGAACTGTCTGACCAGCACAATAAAAGCAAATAAAATGAAGTTAGAGTTTTATAATGTGTAGCCAATGAGATAGCTCAGCAGGTAAAGGCAGTCCAGTCTTGGGATCCACATGGTGGAAGGAAAGAACTGACTCTACGATGCTTTCCTCTGACCTTCACATGCATGTCACATGTGTCTAAATACATACACATGATTTAAAGAATGGGAAAAGTGAATAAAGCATCATTTAAGTTTTTAAAATTATAACAAGTAATTATCAAGTAAATAAATACCTATAACTCCATACTGACAAATAACTGAATAATCAGTGAAGCAACCAGTTCCCTATGCAGAAATAGCTCATTTAATATATGTACAGAATTTATTACTGGCCTCAAGTGTGGGCTTGCCATAGTGATTTCCTTTCGGCAAGAACAGCAAAGGGTTTGTAAAGGAGAGAGGATTTAACTTCACAGCGAAGAATGCTAACTCTGCCTAAGCACGTGAGTGAGGCCAAGAGTCACAAGGCACAGGTGCCTTTGATGTGATGTGACAATGGCCATCTTCTCTGACAGAGGCTCATTATGAAAAATACTTCACCAATGTTCTCCAACTATCCAGGATGACAAAATCAAGAAGAAGCTGAGAAATGGTTTCTTAGATAAGAGGTTTCTTAGCTAGAAGACATCATAAATAATTACAATATAACAATAAGATTAGGGTCTTGGAACACATAACAAAATCTGAATGGAACCCATGGCACTAGCTGTATATGTGGCAGAGGATGGCCTTGTTGGACATCAGTGGGAGGAGAGGCCCTTGGGCCTGAGGGTGTTTGATGCCCCAGTGTAGGGGAATGCAATGGCAGGAAGATCGGAGTGGGTGGGTGGGTGGGGAGGGGAGCACCCTCATAGAGGCAGGGGGAGGGGGATGGGATAGGGGGTTTCCAAAGGGAGACCTGGAAAGGGAAAGACATTTGAATGTTAAATAAAGAGCCAGGTGGTGGTGGTGCACACCTTTAATCCCAGTACTTGGGAGGCAGAGGCATGCAGATTTCTGAGTTTGAGGCCAGCTTGGTCTACAAAGTGAGTTCCAGGACAGCCAGGGCTATACAGAGAAACCCTGTCTCAAAAAGCCAAAAAGGAAAAAGAAAGAAATTTAAATAAAGAAAATATTCAATAAAAAATATAAAAAATCTAAATGAAGCATGTACTTCAGTTCATAATGTATCAGTGTTCCTTTTGAGTTATAATTAATGTTGTATTAGTGTATATTAGTATGGGAGCTGAGTATGAGTTCTGTGAGAACTCTATACTACTTTCTCAACTTTTCTGTAAGTATGAAACTATTTAAAAAACTAAAGTATATTGAAAATAAACAGCCTCATTAATGTAGAAATATTGTTCTACTGGTAAAGTAAACCAATTCAAACTAGATTAGATTATATTGAGTGCAGGTTTATTGAGAAGGTGCTCTTCGGGGAGTTCACTAGCCCCAGGGAAGGAGACCAGGGAAGTCACCAAGGGAAGGAAAGAGAGGAGACCAGAAGAGGAAGAAAGAAAGAAAGAAAGAAAGAAAGAAAGAAAGAAAGAAAGAAAGAAAGAAAGAAAG
>JADRCD010075490.1:0-15372 GCA_019843815.1 Montemys delectorum | reverse complement strand
CACACACACACACACACACACACACACACACACACACACACACACACTCTTGCCTGGAATCTTGGCAATCATTTACTGTTAGGGTTTGGTGAAGCTACTTAACCTCTCTGATTTTGTTTCCTCATTTGGTAAGCGGGACTAGGGAGAGCAGCCCCGTCACTGGAATGTGTGAGGCTATAGTTCCTGGGGCATGTGAAAACTCCCACAATGCAGTCTAGCAAGGTTGCTGCCTTCAGATCACCTTCGAGCTCCAAACACAGAAGGTCAAGCCTGTAGTTTTCTCCCTTAAGCGATGGGAAAGTAGTCAGGTGGTGGTGCATGGCACCAGGGAGATAGAGGCAGATGGATCTCTGAGTTTGAGGCCAGCCTGGCCTATAGAGGGAGTTCCAGAACTACACAAAAATATCCTGTCTTGAAAAACAGACAAACACACCATCACCACCAATAACACCACCTAAAGCAATGGGCAGAGCATTTTTGTTGTTGATGATGCTGTTGCCTCAGCAAGTCGTAGTCGGCATTGTTCTTTGGGGAAACAGAACCACACTTGTATAAAGAGATTTCATGGGATTTGCTCCCACAACAAGAAACTGGGTAGTGTAACATCTGGAAGCTGGAGGGCTGAGGCCAGGCTCTCTATCAAGGGAGCAGCCCTGTCTAGGACTGAAAGCCTGGAAGTGCTCTGGAAAGTTACATGTATAGAGCGCATGTTGAAAGCACAAAGAAACTGGAGTCCATTTTGAAAGCATAAAAAAAAAAAAAAGCTGGAGTCTGCTAGTTGGATAGCAGCAGTAACAGATGCGGACATGAGTATGGTGCCTTCCTCCTGCTTACTTTCCTACCAGGGCAGCCAGTCTATTGGTAGGAGCCACGAATAGTTAAATGCCCTCCTACACCATTCATAGCATGCCAGCCCTCTCTGGAAATCCTCCACAGTGTACAGGTGCATTTCACCAGTCCTGGACATCTCTTAACTTCGTCAAGTTGACAATCAAGACCAACCACAACACTTGTTTAGACTTTGGAAAGTGCTCCAGAGTCTAGGCCATACCCCAGTGTGTCCCACTGTTGGTCAGAGCCTTTGGGAAAAATCAGCGGATTCTTCAGAATTCACTGACAGTCAGTTCTTTAGGATTCTACAACCCCTACCTCAGCCAGGCTCTAAAGAATGTCATATGGCACTTTCTCCTCTTCCCCAACACTGGTATCAATTTTAAGATGCTCTTAGTCTGTCTAGGTATACCCCCATCTGTTGCTTTATGTCACTTGTTGGAGCACAGAGATAGGCTCAGCAGAAACTTCACTCAAGCCTGTCATTTCCCAAGCATTGGTGCCCTTTTCAGTGTCGGTGGGCACATGATTCTCTGCTACTCCTCTCTCAAGCTACTTTCCCACTGTGTGCCCAATACTATCTGGATCCTTCTCTAGACTTATTGGGTATCACTCTGCCCACTGCCCCCTTGCATCATCCAATCCAGCCCAGAACATTAAGCTTCAGCCACAAGAACTAGAATGATTCTTGATAATTTCCATACCCGTCTTTCCCCCCATTTCTTGTGTTCAACCCATCTGCCCTTTATCTACCAGCCTTAGACTTCCTAATTAAGACTCAGTCTTGTCTCCAACATTTGAAAACTCAGTATGACATACTTAAGCTTAGTCAGATTCTCCTCTGAAGTTTTCCATACGGTGCCAACCAAATATCAGTTCTCTATATATCGTGTCTTAATTTACACACTGTGTTTCTTTCTCACTAGATTATACCTTCCTGACAATAGACATTGTATCTTATCCACATTTACTGATATATACCAGGCTCTCATAGTGTCTGTTGAATCAATTATTAACAACTGTGTTAAAAACCAGTAAGAATCTGAGAAATCAATAAAACACCATTAGGAAGACAGGAACAGAAAACAGAACTAAGTATATTTTCTAGAAATCACAAGAATATTTAATGACACTAGCAACCCAATGGATGAACCAAGCAACACATTAGATAGTGGAGAAGAGGAAATCAATGAATTGAACAACAGCATAGAGAAGATAGAGGAAACACAAAAGAGAAGTTAAGATGCATACAGAGAGTGATAGGAATAGATAGATGATAGATAGAGATGATAGATAGATAGGAGGACAGAGATATTCAAAGGCTAAAAAGGAAAATAAGTTTCAGGAAAATAATATTTGAAGATGTAATGGCTGAGAATTTTCTGGGGTTTGTCAATAAAAGGCAGGAGCCCTTTGATTTAGGAAGCATACTTTGAGCAGAATAAACGAAAAGGAAATTTAGAGTTTCTGTTTGTAATGGTGAAAAATTCTGGAAACAAAGAAAGTTTCATAATGTTTCAAATGTGTTTAGTGCTATTGACTTGTACAGTAAGAATGGCCTAAATGACAGTTTACATTATATGTATTTGATCACAATAGGGCTGCTGAAAATATGTTAAATATTTGGTGTTTAATTGTCCAGATAAATTAAAAGTCAATAATGAGGGAAAAATGAAAATACTTATGGACAGAAGTATGTTGGATGGGTTGCAATTAATAGACATTTAATAAGTGAAAATGCAAATAGGAGAACTTAGAAAATATATGCACAGATATAAAGTATATATATATATTATATAAAAGGGAATGGTGGAAATGATCACAGAGGGAAATGAGAAAAATTAAGGAGGTTCTAAGGAATGGGGAGAGATAAAGAAGTAGGAAAGAGGAGGTAGGTAAATAACAGTAAGAATGTTTTTAAAAGTTTTAAGAAATCATACTATTAACTATCTTCCTAAAAATATCCAAAACCTACATAAGTCAGTGTATACATTTATACATTTATACATTTATAGTATAAATGAAATTTTCCCATCTGGGCTGACAGTGATCCCTGAAGAAACCCCAACAAAAGGTGTGAGAAGCTCTCTTTTGAGTTGTTGGTCAGAGTTGTCCAAGAGACTCCCCAAATGTTACAAGCTATTGTTATAGTCCTTGGTTGTTCTCCAGAGGTGGAAGGTAAGTCTCTGTTGCTAAAGCTACCATGCACTTTGAGACACAGGGCCCAGAGATTCCTGGGCTGGAACTAACCTGAATGTCTCTTCCCTGAGTACTAGCTTTCATGGTACCAGAAGATGCAATGCAAGCTTCCAAAGGAGGAATGGAGCAATCCTACCCCCCTCTGATGCTTATGAACCAGACAGCACAAGAACTTTTAAGGTGCAGTAGTGGCTTGCATACCTTGGCAGTAACCAACAGTTCTTTGAATGAACTTAAGACTCAACAAGAGGGAGGGAAATCATGCCTGGTGCTAGAAATGTAGCCAACTATCCACAGCTATTAAAGTCCTGGTTCATAGAGGAGAGCCCACAACTGCCACTTCACTAAACCAGCAAAATCCCCAACTATGTTCTAAATATGTGTCCTTATGCTCACAGATAAGTGTAGTTTTCACCCGTCATTAAGGAAAGTTCTCTTTGCAGCAGATAGAGAATACCATAACGGAAAACTACAATCAATCCAAATGCAGTGATGTAGAGCCCAGTCCCAATGGATATATCTACAAAATCTCTTGTACCCAAGGCTCATGGGACATTTTGGAAGAGCTGATGGAAAGATCGGATGAGTCAGAGGATTAGCGGGTCTGGGAGGTTGCAGTGAGTCTGTGCTTCCTAGGATTGTTAGAGGCTATTCTCATGAAGTCTCACCAATGTGACTATCTGAATATGTGTTGAACAATGATGATGGCAACAGTTGACATGCTTCATGGACACGGGAAGCTCATGAGATCACAACGTTACACAGAGAACTAAAGAATACCAAGAGTGAGAGAAATAGTCGTCACCAGGGAAGAGCACACCAGTTAGTCATCCAATACAAATGGTCAGCTGTAAAAACATACGTACAAGTAATATTGCACAGACGGAGCAGGATATATTTAGGAATACATAACTATGTATTCCTATATAATATAACATATTCCTAAATATGTATATATGGAACATAACAACAATTAATGAAAAAATTGTATATAAATATATTGCATGTAACAACAATCAAAAAGTAAGCTATTAATTTGAAAGAGCAAGGAGGAATATATGGTATGGTTTGCAGGAAGGAAAGGGAAAGGGGAAATGATGTAATTATATTATAATCCAAAAACAAAGCAATTGAAAAAAATAAGAACATGTTAGAAAAAAATCCTAACCAAAGCAGACTTTAAGAAAGACATACCAAACCAGGGACACTATAATGATAAAAATAAATTCACCGGGAAGAAACAGTTTCTAAACTTCTATGCAGCTAATGACATCGCTTTAAATGGTATAAATATCACGTTTACAGAACTGTAAGAAGGTGATTAGTACAAACACTATAGGTTTTCATAGTAGTTCATTGATGAAGTACTCAGTGCTTTAGTAAATAATGTAGCATATTTTAATAATAGAACTAATAAACTTAATCTAACGTACATAAAAGCTGACATGAGATCATAAGTACTAAGTACTCAAAAGGATAGGCTCTTCTATAATGACGTGAGCAACAGCTTCTGTATATTTGAGGATTCAAGATGCATACTGGTGTATGCTCATGGATGTTAAAAGGAATCATAAGAAAGACAGAAAGTACTGGATTGGAATAGTAATACAAACACATCATATAAATGATTTAAGGATGGGCTGGCTAGAAGGCAGAAAGCGGCTAGCTTCTACCTGAGCGTGTTCAACACTCCTAGTAATTAGGATGAACTTTTTTTCTGGACAAGATTGCCTCAAACTCCTGGATCACAGATGCAACTTCCACATTGGGTGCAATGAGCAGGACATGTGCTCTTGTCTGCATTTGACTAGAGTGAAAGCCCAGCAGCGGTCAGTCTACTCGGGAGCAAAGGAACTTAGTGGCACAGGGTTATTTCAGGGTGTTTGCCTTTGCACTATTATGAAACCTCATTGTAATTGTGCTTCTGGTAAGTGGTATTTGTGTCAAGAGAAAGGAAGACCAGAACACGGAGCAGGGTTGAGTAATGGATCCAAGATCTTGGAGTTTGGAAGCAGAAAATGGTGTGGGAATGGCTTTGTCTCTACGCCAAACTTGTTCCTCATTTGAGTTCACAGTTGTGGGGGTCGGGGAGAAGTAGAGTATAATACTCTCATCTAAGGACTCTTCCTTTCTCAGAGGCAGTTTGAAGTGTGAACTAGAAAAGGTACCCCTCTAGGATGTACATTATATATTGGACTGTCAGTAGGCTCTGGCCATAATTTAGCCTGCAACCCTTTCAAAGTTGTGGAATGAGTGAGATCAAGCCAATGTTAACTGGTAGGAGAAGGTCTCACTTCCTTCTCCTGTGACAAAAAGGGGAACCTTGTACCTACTTGTCCCCAAGCATACTTTTTCCCTGTAGTCAGTGCAGAACAGCCTTGTGTCCAAATCTCTTATTTTCCTTGTAAGCCATGGACCACATAGAGTTTGTGAAACCCTGTCCCAGTCTAGGTTCTTAGAATTAAGTGTGAATGTTGACATGTCTTCACCTAGAAAACCTCCTGTTACTCAATCCCTGCTTCCTAGAAGAGGCAGAGGAGTCCAGTCAAGTTCCCAGCACAGTACCCTAAGAAGCTCCAGAGAGCTTCTAACTGTCTCTGTTAGATCAATGACCCCTTAAGTGTAATTTCACAAGCATCCATCTATGATGGCGCATTGCAACACCTTTCTGGGCCTTTTGCCCAGAGAGTTTGTGATTCAATTGTCTAAGTGAGGCTTACAGGTTTGCATTTGGGAAGAGCTCCCAGGTGTTGCAATGCTAACCTGAGGTCCACACTGTGAAATTACTGCAGAAAAAGATGGAGGAGAAGCAGGGGCTGGGGGAGGAGACGATGAACAATGGGAACCCCAATTTTGGGGTGAGAGGTGGGGGTCACTCACTGCCATTTAGACACTGGCTTTGTGCACTGTGTTCCTTGTTCTTTTCTACACAGTGAGGTTCCAAAACTAGAGACTGAGGGTATTTGAGAGATTGGGGTGAAAGGAGAGGGAGGAGGAGGACAGGATGAAAGACCCATGGTCTAATGATGTGAAAGTTTCCTGGGCTGCTTTGATGAGAGGCGTGGGAGAGGCTGTGGGGTAGGAGGGATGAGTTGGGAGAAGAAAGAGAATATTATTTTTTAAAATTTTTTTTATTTAATTATTATTATTATTTTTTTTACATTCCTGCAGAAAGAGAATTTCTGATTCAAGTACCATGGCCCTCAGGATGCATGACCCGAGGCAACCCCCAGAGGTGTTTGACAGGTGTATAAAACAACTCAGAGTCTCTTTTGAAATTACTTTTATGGATGCTGGCTGGCATGCTTTTAGGGTGGGACACTGCTCTGAGACTCTGGTCTATGGCTTCAACAGGAGACAAGAGGACTCAGGTGTGGAACCTGAATGCGAAGACTTTGGACGGTGGACCTCAAGGCAGAGAGAAACATGAGGGCCTTACTAAATATCTTGCTTATGTTGGGGCTGTCCAACTGCCACATGTAGCCAATTAAAGCTAATTAAAATGAAGTAAAATTAGAAATGTGTCTCTTAGTTTCACTTGCCACATTTCACTGCTCAACAATCTACCATGCTTGCTAATTTATGTCAACTTGACACAGGTTAGAGTCATTTGAGAGGAGGGAACCCCAGTTGAGAAACTGCCTCCATAAGATGGGGCTGGAGAGGTGGTTCAGCAGTTAAGAGAACTGGCTCCTCTTCAAGAGGACCCAGGTTCAATTCCCAACACCTATGTGGCAGCTTACAACTGTCTATAACTCCTGTTTCAGGGGATCTGACTTCCTTACACATGTAGGCAAATCCCCAAATGTTCATAAAACAAAGAACAACAAGCAATAACAAAAATGTGTACAGCCTTTAATCCCAGTACCTAGGAGGCAGAGGCAGCAGAGTTCTCGATGAATTTGAGGCCAGCCTGATCTACAAAGAGAATTTCAGCACAGCCAGGGCTGTTACACAGAGATATGCTGGTTTTAAAATCCCCTAAACAAGCAAATACCACCCCTTCCCCAATCGGTGGTAGGCAATTCTGTAGGTCGTTTTCTTAAGTAGTGATTGATGTGAGAAGACCTAGCCCATTATGGGTGGTGCTATCCCTGGGCTGGTGGTTCTGGGTTCTATAAGAAAACAGGCTGAGCAAGCCAGTAAGCAGCACCACTCCATGGCCTCTGCGTCAGCTCCTGCTGCCAGGTTCCTGCCCTGTGTGAGTTCCTGTTCTCTCTTCCTTCAGTGATAAACTATGATGTGCAAGTATAAGGCAAATAAACCCTTTCCTTCCAACTTGCTTTTGGTCCTGGTGTTTCCTCATAGCAATGGTAGCCAGAACTATGACATAAATTGGTACCAGGATAGTGAGGTATTGCTGTGACGGACTTTACTGTGTTTTGGGGAGGATTTTGGAAAGACTTTGGAATTTTAGGTTAGGAAAGCCATTGAGTGTTGAGAGCTCAGTAGGCTGTCCTGTTGGAGCTTAAGAGTGTTGAGAGCAGTGCAGATGGCAAAGACCCGGCCTGAGAAATTTCAGCAGAAGCAAAGACTCTAGTGGACCATCTGTGCTAAGAACCTGTGGTGTCTGGCCAGCTGGAGCTGAAGAATTAGCGATGGTTAGCAAGAGTCCAGAACTAGTAAAGGAAAACCTTTGCTTTGCTAGGATGGTGGATGGTGGTTAGCTGGGGCCGAAGAATCAGCTGTGATTAAGAAAAGACCAGCATCACTGAGGTGAAATCTTCAGGGAAGTGCTTCCAAAGAATCATCATACAAAAGCTGTGTTCAGAGGTGGCCAAGGTTGTACCTCATGTTGGCAGGCAATCTTGGTCATGTGTAAGAGTCACCCAGATGGTTTTCTGGGTTTGAAGGCTTGAAGGGGTCATGGAAAGCAGCTGAGGCTTAGCACTGTGAGAGGGAATGAGAGGCTATTGGTGAAGGTGCAGTCGGAGCAGTGGTGGAAGCCCCAGGATTGAAAGGGTCTTGGAGAAAAGTTGAGGTTTTACCCCATAAAGAGAGCCCAGAGAGACCAATGGTAAAGTGCAGCCCAGTTACAGTAGAAGACCTCAGCATTTTAGAGATGTCAGCACCATGGGATGATCACCAAGAACAGCAGCAGGTGTGGTCTGGAGATGGCTTGAACTTAGAAGACATGCCGTGTGTGCTGCAGAGGGTGGGGCTGGGGAAGTGACCCAAGCGCCTTGGAGGAGCCCAGAAGATGGAGAGTGGATCCCAGATGTTGAACATGGAGTTATTTATGCTGTTGGAGTGTGGTTTTTTTGCGTTGGTCAGATTGTGACTATGTCCCGGGTCTTCCCTCTTGGAGTAAGAAAGTATTTAGCTTATTTTTGACTTTAATATGTGTCCACAGTTGAATTGGTAAAGACTGAAGGAATTTGAAGTTGGTAATATTTATATTTGTTATATTTATTAGTCTGAGATCTTGGGAATGAACAGCAAGAAGAAAGAAAAACTTATGACTTAAAAAGTATTGTGTGTCCATCAAAATGATCATCCACCATGATCAAGTAGGCTTCATCCCAGGGATGCAGGGATGATTCAATATATGGAAATCCATCAACATAATTCACTATATAAACAAACTCAAAGAAAAAAAGCCATATGATCATCTCATTAGATACTGAGAAAACATTTGACAAAATCCAACATCCCTTCATGATAAAAGTCTCAGAAAGATCAGGAATTCAAGGCCCATACTTAAACATAGTAAAAGCAATATACAGCAAACCAGTAGCCAACATCAAACTAAATGGAGAGAAACTTGAAGCAATCCCACTAAAATCAGGAACTAGACAAGGCTGCCCACTCTCTCCTTAACTATTCAATATTGTACTTGAAGTCCTAGCCAGAGCAATTAGACAACAAAAGGAGATCAAAGGGATACGAATTGGAAAGGAAGAAGTCAAATTATCACTATTTGCTGATGATATGATATTATATTTAAGTGACCCCCAAAATTCCACCAGAGAGCTCCTAAACCTGATAAACAACTTCAGCAAAGTAGCTGGATATAAAATTAACTCAAGCAAACCAGAGGCCTTCCTCTACACAAAGGATAAACAGGCGGAAAAAGAAATTAGGGAAACAACACCCTTCACAATAGTCACAAATAATATAAAATACCTTGGTGTAACTCTAACTAAGCAAGTAAAAGATCTGTTTTGACAAGAACTTCAAGTCTCTGAAGAAGGAAATTGAAGAAGATCTCAGAAGATGGAAAGATCTCCCATGCTCGTGGATTGGCAGGATTAATATAGTAAAAATGGCCATCTTATAGAAAGCAATCTACAGAGTCAATGCAATCCCCATCAAAATTCCAACTCAATTCTTCACAGACTTAGAAAGAGAAATTTGAAAATTCACCTGGAACAACAAAAAACTCAGGATAGCCAAAACTATTTTCAACAATAAAGGAACCTGTGGTGGAATCACAATCCCAGGCCTTAAGCTACAGAGCAATTGTGATAAAAAGTGCATGGTATTGGTACAGTGACAGGCAGGTAATTCAATGGAACAGAATTGAAGACCCAGAATTGAACCCACACACCTATGGTCACTTGATATTTGACAAAGGAGCTAAAACCATACAGTGGAAAAAAGAAGAGCATTTTCAACAAATGGTGCTGGCTCAATTGGCGGTTAGCATGTAGAAGAATGCAAATTGATCCATTCCTATCTCCTTGTACAAAGCTCAAGTCCAAGTGGATCAGGGACCTCCACATCAAACCAGATACACTTAAACTAATAGAAAAGAAAGTAGGGAAGAGCCTCGAGCACATAGGCACAGGGGAAAATTTCCTGAACAGAACGCCAATAGCTTATGCTCTAAGATCAAGAATTGACAAATGGGACCTCATAAAGTTGTAAAGCTTCTGTAAGGCAA
Source organism: Montemys delectorum (assembly GCA_019843815.1). Taxonomy (NCBI): domain Eukaryota; kingdom Metazoa; phylum Chordata; class Mammalia; order Rodentia; family Muridae; genus Montemys; species Montemys delectorum. The sequence continues at coordinate 5,456 of JADRCD010075490.1, read as the reverse complement.
AAGACACTGTCAATAGAACAAAATGGCAACCAACAAATTGGGAAAAGATCTTGACCATTCCTATATCTGATAGAGGGCTAATATCCAATGTATACAAAGAACTCAAGAAGTTAGACTCCAGAGAAACAAATAACCCTATTAAAAAATGGGGTACAGAGCTAAACAAAGAATTCTCAACTGGTGAATATCGAATGACTGAGAAGCACCTAAAGAAATATTCAGCATCCTTAGTCATCAGGGAAATGCAAATCAAAACAACCCTGAGATTCCACCTTACACCAGTCAGATTGGCTAGGATAAAAGACTCAGGTGACAGCAGATGCTGGAGGGGTTGTGGAGAAAGAGGAACACTCCTTCATTGCTGGTGGGATTGTAAGCTTGTACAATCACTCTGGAAATCAGTTTGGCGCTTCCTCCAGAAATTGGACATAGTTCTACCAGAGGACCCAGCTATGCCACTCCTGGGCATATACCCAGAAGATGCTGCAACATGTAATAAGGACACATGCTCCACCATGTTCATAGCAGCCTTATTTATAATAGCCAGAAACTGAACACAACCCAGATGTCCCTCAACAGAGGAATGGATACAGAAATTGTGGTACATCTACACAATGGAGTACTACTCAGCTATTAAAAACAATGAATTTATGAAATTCTTAGGGAAATGGATGGATCTAGAGAATATCATCCTGAGTGAGGTAATCCAATCACAAAAGAACACACATGGTATGCACTCTCTGATAAGTGGTTATTAGCCCAGAAGTTTGGAATACAAGGAGAACAACCGACAAACCACAAGAAACTCAAGAAGAAGGAAGACCAAAGTGTGGACATTTCATTCCTTCTTAAAAGGGGGAACAAATACCTACGGGATGAGTTGCAGAGACTAACTATGGAGCAGAGACTCAAGGAAGGACAATCCAGACTGATATAGCTGTCTCCTGAGAGACTCTGACAGTACCTGACTAATACAGAAGAAGAGGCTCACAGCCATCCATTGAACTGAGTACAGGGTCCCCAATGAAGGAGTTAGAGAAAGAACCCAAGGAGCTGAAGGGTTCGCAGTCCCTTAGGACGAACAACAATATGAACTAACTAGTACCCTCAGAGCTCCCAGGGACTCAGCCACCAACCAAGGAGTACACATGGTGGGACTGATTTCTCTGGCAGCATATGTATAGTAGAGGATTGCAAAGTCGGTCATCAATGGGAGGAGAGGCCCTTGGCCCTGTGAAGGTTCTATGCCCCAGTGTAGGGGAATGCCAGGGCCAATAAGTGGGAGAGGGTGGGATGGCAAGCAGGGGGAGGGGGGAAGCAACAGGGGTTTGTTCTTGTTGTGTTTTGTTTTTTGTTTTTTGGGAGGGGAAATTGGGAAAGGAGATATCATATGACATGTAAATAAAGAAAATGTCTAATAAAAAAACTGAAGAGAAAAAATAAAGTATTGTGGGTCAAGTTGACAAAGGGTCAATTGTGCTTGCTAATTTTATGTCAACTTGATGCAGGCTAGAGTCCTCTGAGAGGAGGGATCCCCAATTGAGAAAATGCCTCCATAAGACTGGGTTGTAGGCAAGCCTGTAGGGAATTTTCTTAATTAGTAATCAATAGAGGAAAGCCCACTTACTGTGGGCTGTGTTATTGCTGGGCTGGTGGTTCTGGGTTCAAAAGGAAAGCAGTCTGAGAAAGCCACGAGGAGCAAACCAGGAAGCAGCACTCCCCCATGGCCTCTGCATCAATTCCTGCCTCCAGGTTCCTGACCTACTTGATTTCCTTCAGTGATGGACCATGATGTGTAAGCCAAATAAACCCTTTCCCTCCCAACTTTCTTTTTTCATAGTATTTCATCATAGCAATGGAGACCAAGACTGAGCCACCATTGCTGAGTGATTTCTGTGTGTTATAATGTGGATGCAGAAGATTTCACCATTAGGAAAAATTTTCTCGGACAATGCTACCGTATTCTGTTCATCCCCTCCTTTCTGCTTTTTGAGGGTCTTCCTGTGTATCTCAGGCTAGCCTCGAACTCATGGTCCTCTTACTTCCACCTCCCAAATGCTTTTACTAACTCCCCTTAATATTATTTATTGAATAAATATTAGTCACATTCAATTAAGTACAATTTTATCGACCACTTTGCTTTGATTTCTGAGCTAGCACTGAACTGATGTTTTTAGCTTATGAAATGACACATGGTAGTGCTCGTTCCTGATGCTGTTTTTATAGGCTATGCTTGGCTGAAGTGAAGCCTTGATTTCTCTCCTTCCTTGGATTCTTTTCATTTCATATCTTTCTGGCATATTTTTGGTCCATCATCTTCCTCGTGTGCTCCAGGTCAAGACTAACCCAAAGCACCAACTCTCATTTAAAAAGCCTACTTTGGAGGAAAGAGCAGGGGACACTGTCACTCAGAGGTCACTTGTCCTAGACAGACTTCCATGCCCACAATGGGCAAAAGACACAGACACAAGGACACCCAAGGCAACGAGCAGTTGTGGTAGCCTTTCTTTTTTTTTTTTATTGGCTATTTTAGTTATTCACATTTCAAATGTTATCCCCTTTCCTGATTTCCCCCTCAGAGACCCCCAGCTTATCCCCCTTCCTGCTTCTATGAGAGTGTTCCACCTCCTACCCACCCACCACCACCTCTCTGCCCTTGTATTCCCCTACACTGGGGCATGAAGCCTTCATGGGACCAATGGCCTCTTCTCCCATTGATGCCCGACAAGGCCATCCTCTGATACATATACAGCTGGAGCCATGGGTCCATCCCTTTATGTGTACTCCTTGGTTGGTGGTTTAGACCCTGGGAGCTCTGGTTGGTTGATATTGTTGTTCTTCCTATGGGGCCGCAAACCCCTTCAGCTCCTTCAGTCCTTTCTGTAACTCCTCCATTGGGGACCCTGTGATCAGTTCAATGATTGGCTACAAGCATCCACCTCTGTGTATGCCAGATGCTGGCAGAGCCTCTCGGGAGACAGCTATATCAGGCTGCACTTCTTGGCATTCACAATAGTGTCTGGGTTTGGTGTCTGTATATGGGATGGGTCCTCAGGTGGGGCAGTCTCTGCTCCACATATTGTCTCCATATGTGCCCTGTAAGTATTTTGATCCCCCTTCTAAGAAGGACCAAAGCACCCACACTTTGGTTTTCCTTCTTGAGCTTCATGTGGTCTGTGAATTATATCTTGGCTATTCCAAGCTTTTGGGCTAGTATCCACTTATCAGTGAGTGCATAACATGTGTGTTATTTTGTGATTGGGTTACTCCAATCAGGATGATATTTTCTAGTTCCATCATCCATTTGCCTAAGAATTTCATGAATTCATTGTTTTTAATGGCCGAGAAGTACTCCATTGTGTAAAAGTACCACATTTTCTGTATCCACTTCTCTATTAAAGGATATCTGGGTTCTTTCGAGCTTCTGGCTGTTATAAATAAGGTTGCTCTGAACATGGTGGAGCATGTGTCCTTGTTATATGCTGGAGCATCTTTGGGTATATGCCCAGGAGTGGCATAGCTGGGTCCTCAGGTAATACTATGTCCAATTTTCTGAGGAACCGCCAGGCTAAGATCAAAAACTCAGGTGACAGCAGATGCTAGCGAGGATGTGGAGAAAGAGGAACACTCCTCCATCGTTGGTGGGATTGCAAGCTGGTACAACCACTGTGGTAGCCTTTCTTATTAACCTCTTGCAAAAGTGAAAGGGCCTCCTGGGAAGAAAAACCACAAAGCCAGAATGACCACAAGAGGGCGCCAGTGTACCTTAAACAGCCTTTTCTACCAAAAACCTCTGGCAGGTTTGCCTCGCACTGCCAGGGAAAGACAGAATGAATACACATGGGAAAGGAGCAGGGAGGAAAAAAATCGTATTGTTACATGTAACTAGACGGCTTACCATATTTATGCATCCAGGGCCTCTTAAATACAGAAATCACAAGCACATTAGACGATAATAGGCAGGTAAGGGATTAGATTGAAAATACCTCAAATTCGGATGTGAATAGGTCAGTAGACTTTAAAACAGAATAAACCTCACTTTGAAGCAAGGTAGCTATGGAAACATTACCAAAATTATTCTGTTACTCCATGGCTGCTGCGGATTCTGCAGCCTGGAAATGCTGTCAAGGGAGGGCAGAATATTATTTTCTTATAAATAATACAACACAGGATCCTATATGGAAAGTTGGGAGAAATTAGATTTCAGAGGTGGAGATGTTTCAACAAAAATACCCAACAGCTTTAATTTGCTTTCTGGTAACTTAGCTCTGGGTTTTCAGTTGTTAGGTTTTCTTCTACTTCTGTTCTTTACTGCAGGTGGGGAGCCAGAGAGATAGGAATAGAGTTGGAGCTGTTTACCTGAGGCAGTTGGTTTCTGCCATGGATCCTCAGAGACCCTGGGTTGACTACCTGGGCTCTTGAATTGCTCAGCAAATTCCAACAAGCATATAGTGACCATGATCTTAGTTCTTCTATGAGTTCATTGAGAACACAGGCACAGGTGAGGGCCAATGAAATAGGTTCACATGGGATGGATATGTGTATGGTCACTGGGGGGAACATCATATAACCCTGGAGATGTGCTAAGTCTCGTGGTGGTGGGAGCTAGGACTTGGAGAATAATTTTGATGCCATTACCCTGTTATGCTCCTATTCTGGGCTGACACATGTCCCTTTTCTCCAGAGGCTAAAGGGACCTCTGTGTCCCAAAGACATAGCAATCTGGAGTCAAATACATACTCTGGAGATTGAGATGTTCATATGTTCAAGGTCCCAAGATTAAGATGTTAGGTCCACCAGCACTCCTACCTAAACCTAGATATTGGGGTATCTACAGTAACACACTGGCCACATAGAGAAGGAAAAATCATGAAGGTAAGAGTGGACAGCAACACAGAGAACAAGACCACGGCTTAACTGTGTAGAGAAAGAATGAAAAGAACCATTGATTTCAAAGCAAAGCCCAGGGCCCACTAAATATCCAGAGGATCCCTAGGGTAGGGATTTGTAGAGTCAAACGCATCCTAGGGAGATAGAGCTTAAATTTCTCCTTGTCCAGAGAAGCAGACCATGAGCCTAACTCCCCAGTGGGCATCCAGACTAGCTGAGCATCTTGTTGAGATATTGTTAATTGGATTTCACCCCAAAGTTTATGACTCAGTAGGAGAGGGCCAAAAATTTGCTAAGGAACCCCCAAGATCTCTTCATTCAGGGTCCATGCTTGGAGAACCACAGCTGTAGATTTCTTTCTTTTTTTTTTTTTCTTTAATGCTTTTTTTTTTTTATTAGGTATTTTCTTCATTCACATGTACACTTTCCCTCTCCCATTTTCCCCTCCAAAACAAACAAACAAACAAACAAACAAACACAAGAACAAACCCCTTCTGCCTCCCCCCTCCCAATGCCTGTCCCCCCACCCTCTCCCACCCATTGGCTCTGGCATTCCCCCACACTGG
>JADRCD010075489.1:0-19068 GCA_019843815.1 Montemys delectorum | reverse complement strand
CACTGCAGAGCCCCTGACCGCCTGGGGGTCCCCACTGCAGAGCCCCTTCCCACTTCGGGGTCCCCACTGCAGAGCCCCTGACCACCTCGGGGTCCCCACTGCAGAGCCCCTTACCGCATGGGGGTCCCCACTGCAGAGCCCCTTCCTTCCCGCCTCGATGCTCGAGAGGGCGTTTACTTTATACATGTTTATTTTACTCAAGCGTCATGTGTTTAGTGAGAATTGCCTGTCCTTATTGTCCTTGCCTCTTGTGCCCGTTTCAAGTCCCTGTCTGTGACGGCTGGCTTCCTCTTAATTCTACTCCCTTTGAGCCGATCAGATCACGATGGTGGTGGGATCAAAGCACTCCGCTCCTTTGTCCTTTCTGTGGTGCAGGTTCCACATTGTTCCTTGTTGCTGCACGGCTCTTCGTATTGATGTAAGAGGTTAAAATGCAGGGAGTTGTTGTGTTGGGTTTTAAAGGTGGGTGGAATCTAGGTCTTTGTGTCTTTACACCAGTAAAGTTTGAAAAATATTCTCTTTTTCTTGGTCCATGTTCTCCAGAGATGTGGCGAGCAGTGCTTGAGAGGCTCCTGCCGCCAAACCCCATAGAAACTGACAGGAGTCAGGTGATGGGTAGGGAAGACAGCTATGATTTTTGCTATTTCCCATTTTTAACATAGAGACATGGGTATTCTTTGTGTTTGGGGGTGGTGGATTTGTGTGTGTGTGTGTGTGTGTGTGTGTGTAACAGTTTCCTGTGAGATTGAAACATTCCATTCTTCAGGAAGGTTCTTTATGAAGGAAGGTAAACAACTCAAGATAGCCCAGGAAGACCCTGAAACTGACCAGATTCGCTAGGTCCCTGCCAGAGTAAGCCGTAAGAGCTGAGCGTCCTTCTCAGAGCTGAGCTGGGAAGACTCTCAGACAAGACAAGGTGCAAAGAAGATTCTCAGACCAGATCAGTTGTCTGTTAGCGGCCCAACCAGTTGAGCTGCCTGCAGGGTGTACACTGTGCTCCAGGTTCCCAGCTTTGTGAGCTGTCACCCCCCCCCCCCCCCCCCCCCCCCCCCGCTGGGGTGGCCTTTGGTGGTGCAGCTGTATGAGCCATTTCTGCTCTTGTAAGTAACCCCTCACCCATATTCCTGTAAGAGAGCCCAATAAAACTCAGGGTTCACCAACTTGGACTTTGATCCATTGTAGGCTTTCTATCGGGGGTGAGGAGAAGTGTGTGCATTTCTCTAGGAAAAGTTTTATCCTATGACAGTGTGTGAAAGCCAATGAGAACCCTAGTGTCTTCCTCGGTTGCTTTTTTTTTTTTTTTTTTTAAAAAAAAAGACAGGGTCCCTCATCCCTTATTGGCCTGGAGCTTACCTGTTTGGCTAGACTGGCTAGCCGGAAAAGCCTGGAATCTTGTCTCTCCGGTGCTGGGATGATGGGTTCACATCAGCATGCCCAGTTTTCTTCCCTGGGCTGGAGGATGGAACTTGGGTCCTCATACTTGAATAGTGAGCACTTTATTGACACATGCTCACTAATCATGAGTATCCTAAATGAACTCCCCGCTGCCGCACTCATGGACTGGCACCGTAGCACACTGCTGCACACTGTTGCCACTTATTTCTGTGTGACTGTGAGCAGATTGCCCACAGGAACAGAGACAGTTTGCTTTAGCTCAGTCCGTGGCTGCTTGGCCTCATCCTTTTGGGGCATCACCTCCCCTTGAGAGAAAATTCCACGGGATGGGAGTCAGGGAGGCTACTCTTAACGCAGTGGCAGATTGGAAGCAGAGGAAAGGAGCCCCCTGTGCTGTGCTGGGCTGGCTTTTGTTGGTAGGGACTGCAGTGGGATGATGTGGTCCATGCTCCTGGTGGGTCTTCCTCTCAGGCTATCTGTGGAAACATGCTCCTCAGGTGTGCCTCCACAGTTAGGTGTTTCTAAAGCCAACTGAGTTGTCAGACTTAGTCAGGCACACATGTCCAATCCTCCCTGAGAGCGGACACTAGATTTAGGGCATGGCAGGAATGCCCAGCCATGTCCTAGTGTCTAACCTCAGATACTGCTGAGTTCCCTCAATGGACTTGTCAACTTTTAAGAGATTTGACTGAAGGACCCTTGACACTCATGACCTCTAATAACCTGCCTGTGTTCTCAGCATCAGAGTTCAACTTTGAGCGTTTTTGAACAGGTGAAATAAGCTTGAGAAGTACAGAACTGGACTCAGGTTGCACTTTACCATATACACGGAGCAATGAGTAGTCATCAGGGCTTCTTTGTACTATCCTGAAGCATCCTAGTAATGAAATGAGCTTGCCATTGGTTGAGAACCATTCCCCACAACATCAGAAAATGCTTTTGGGGCTCTAGGATTCACCAGTGCAGGAGTAAATATTTGGCGTGTGTCTTAGTTTGGGTTTCTATTGCTGTGACAAATGCAATATCCTGACCAAAAACAACTTGGGGAGGAAAGGGTCTATTTGGCTTACATTCTACATCTTAATATCAATGAAGAAAGTCAGCAGGACAGGAACCTGGAGGCGGGAGCTGATGCAGAGGCCATGGAGGATACTGCTTACTGGCTCATGGCTTGCTCAGCCTGCTTACTCATAGAACCCAAGATCAGCAGCCCAGGGATGGCACCATCTACAATGGGCTGGACCTATCCCCATCTAATTAAGAAAATATCTTACAGCTAGATCTTATAAAGGCATTTTCTTAGTTGATATTCTCACCAACTAAGAAACTCTGGTTGTGCCAGCACAGTGTATATAACATGTTCACCATCAGTGGACTATGCTAACCTTTTTGGGTGGGTAGGAAACCAGACTCAGACACCCCTGCCAGTGGCAAGCAACAGCGATCTGGCTCTTTTAATAACTTCTTCCACAGACTTTTGCTTGCCATCCTGTTTCCTCCACAAACACATTGTTGCATATTGTATCAAGTGAAGTTGTCTGTGCCCCACTGTGTTTATAATTTGAGCCCATCCTGTTTCAGATGGTAGATCTCCATGATTGGGTTACCCTTTCTTAATGTCACCTACACCACAAAGAGCACATTTGTGCTTCCACAGTTAAGGTCCCTTGAGATGATGGTAAGTTACAGGAGCCTTATGACTGTCCTCCTGCTGCTGCTGCTGCTGTATTGGTTTCTAGAGGTGTGTAACCCACCCACCAACATCAGCAACTAGACCTGGAGTGTTGGCTATTTCTGTCACCTAGTCATGGCTAGTTGTTGCTCCTCCCCCCAACCATCTAAAGAAAAAGCATTGGCTGCAGGTTGATGCTTTAAATTGAAGAGAAAGTAAAGGTATCCCAGGAATTAATTGGCCGGTACGGGTAGTTTCCCAGTCACTTGATAAGCCCAGGACCAAATAGCTTGGAGGAGAAAGGGTTTATTTCATCTTACAGACTAGGGCTCATTATCAGTGGAAGTCGGGGCAGGAGCTCAGAGCAGGAACCTGGAGTCAGGAGCTGAGGCAGTGACTGTGGAGAACACTACCACTGGTTTGGTCTACATCGTTTTCTTACACCACCCAGGACTACCTGCCCAGGGCATCACCCACAGTGGGCAGGGCCCTCCCACATCAATCATTAAGAAATTGGCCACAGACCAGTAGTCTGTCAGAGGCATTTTCTTAGTTTGTGTCAAGTTGACAAAAACAAACAAAAATCCAACTTTAACCAGTAACTAAAAGTTTCTGTCTAGTCTTAAATTTTATCTTGTTTGTTTGTTTGTTTGTTTTTGAGACAGGGTCACATATTGTAGACCAGATTGGCCTGTAACTCACTGTGCATCCCAGGCTAGCCTGTAGCTCACTTGTGTATCCCAGGCTAGCCTTGGACATGGAACACTTCTTTCTTCCCTTACTTCCCCCTGGAATTGCAGGTGTGAGCCACTATTCCATTTTTATCAAGTGATATAGATTTTATGAAATTACTATGTTTGCCCAGTACTTTACCTAAGCTACAAGTGGTGTGTATGTGTGTGTGTGTACATGCGCATGCGTGTGCAGGTACACGTGTATGCATATGGGTACATGTGTGTGAATACATTTGTGCATACATTTATGTGCCTGTGTGCATGTGTATGTATCTGTGCCTGTGTGCATGTGGACCTGTGTATGTGTGTGTGTGCATGCCTGTGTATGAATACATTTATTCACCTGCATGCATGTGTATGTGTGTGTATGTGAATGAGCATATACATGTGTAGACATGTGTGTGTGTGTGTGCGTGTGGTGTGTGTGTATGTGTATCAGGGCTCAGCAGTCTCTTCACAAGTGAAATGAACAGCTAGCTCTTGTCTTTTGATAATTATGGCTGCTGAGTCATAAGAAAATAGACTGTTTGTTTCCCCTCACAGAAAAAAAGAAGTGTGTGCCAGTGGGAGCAGCCAGCTGCTTCCTTTATTTGGAGCGACCTGTCAGAGTGGGTGGAATCAGAGCCTACGTAAAGATGTGCTGTGTGGTGCTCGGTGTATCCCTGTTTCATTTCCTCCTGGCTTTCTGTGTTCATGTTTTGTCATTCAAAAATTTGATCTGCCTGCTGTGGAAGCCTTCAGTGAAACAGCTGGTCAGAGATCTGATGTCACAAGAATGGAGGTTTTTTTTGAGGACCTGAGTTAGGAAGATGCCCTTCCTTCGAAACTCTTGGGGCACACTCTCTCTGGCTCCTGCCTAGTACGGTCTCAGGGCTCTCTGAGATGCATCCATACCCAGGTTCTAGGTTCTCCCTGGCTAGAAACCTGTCAGAAATGGAGACACACTGAAGCCGACTTGTTCCTAATGAAGCCGTCCAGGGCCTGTAATCATTGCTTCCATTTCTAAGTCCTTAAAAAAAGATCTATTTGAATAAGCCCCTTAGCACATTCTCATTTCTGAAACACTATGAAATTAATATATTCTTTAGTTACACTGCCTGAGTGTTTCCTGAATGAGGTTTTTTTTTTTTTAACTGTTTCCTAATGCTCCAAGAGCAGTGTGTGTGTGTGTGTGTGTGTGTGTGTGTGTATGTATGTGTGAGCAAATTTGCATATTGGTTGAGATCGTGGTTAGAGGGACCATCTTGGTTCCTTTGTCTCTTCACTTACCTGTGACTTCCCTAAATTGCTAATTATCTACAATTGATTGCTGGCATTGATCAAGATAATTATTAATCACAATTTAAACAATTATTGAATAAAACTTATGCTAGATTAGTCATTTTTAAAATAATGGTCTCAGTAAATATAGAACTATAGGGAATAAATTGAGAGCAGTAGGGGAAGACCTCCATATAAACCCCAACATGCATATGTATAGATGTGCATGCCCACATACACGTGTATCCCCCCACCCCATGTATCCCAAGTCCCAAGTCCCGCTCCTTCCCAGCGGGTATGCCTTTTGAGTGTTTTCTGTTGCTTTGGTAGGATTTTTCCCCTTTCTTCAGTTTTTGAGACAAGATTCACTATTGTAGCCCAGGCTAACCTCCATGCCTGGGCTCAGCAGTCCTCATGCACCTGGCTCTACTCTAGTGGAGTCAAGGGTCAAGGAGGATTTTATACATTCTTTCAAAGTACTTTTGTTCTGCTTGGGATCAAGTATAATGAGTTTGGAATAAATCATTTTTTTTAAGATTGTTTATCTGAAACTTTGGAAGTTTGAAACAATTCTCAGGAGTATTAATTTACATGGGCTCAGATGAGAGAGAAATTCTGTAATTGCTTTCTTATGTCCTTCCTTTGGTGTATTCGTATTTTCTGTAAGATGATAAATTCTCCTGCTGTCTAATGTCTGTTTACTCTTGGTTTTGGTTTTGTATTTTCTCTGTGGTGGTCAGGACTCTCTAAAGGCCTTGTTCTTTGTTCTGATGCTGATGTGGGGAGCAACATTGTTTACCCCAGTGAGGGTTTGCTGATGTAGGGAGCAACATTGTTTACCTCAGTGAGGGTTTGGTAGGAGACGTTTCAGTGGGAACATTTCCTTTGCTGTTGTTTGAGACAGAGTGTCACTCTTTAGACAAGGCTAACCTGGAACTCATTATATAGCCCAGGCTGGCCTCAAACTTGATGCAACCTTTTTAAAAACATCTCAGCCTCTCAAGTGCTGAATTTGCAGGCATGAGTCACCATGTCCAACTGAAATATTCATAGTGACTTCATTTTTTAAAAAATTTCATTCAGTGTGGACATGGAAGACTTCTGAGACACCCCCCCCCCTTCCCAGCCCAAATAGTAACAAATAGGAAGCAGTTGGAGAGAAGTGTGAAAAATTAAAAGCTGTGATGGGATGCTGTGTTGCCCTCTACAATCGATGACTTCCAGCAGGGATGTGGGAGGAGAGGAGGACTCAGCTTCATCTAGGGCCAGGCCATTAATGATACACAAATTGGACTTTATTTTTTGTCGGTGGTGGCATGAGGACAGGGAAGGACTGGGAAGTGAATGTGAGAAGGATGTACAATGAGAAATCCCCAACAAATCAATTAAAGTGCTTTGTTGGAAAAGAATTCTTATTCAAGTGATGATTTGTCTCTAAAACCAGGTATTCACAAAACTCGTTTTGTGTTCCTATTTCTGTCTACACAATCTGAGAGTGTCTAACACATGCATAGGACTGCCGTGGAGGTAAATATTTGTGTTGAGATTTCAAGTTATGACTTGAAAATCGGGAGTATAGTTTAGGGGGCGCATGCATTCTCCTTTGTTCATCATTCTGGTCTGTGGACTTGGCTCCCCACTCTCTCTCCCTGTCCTGACTGGGTTTGAGTTTTGTAAAGTGGCTTGTAGTGTGCCTTTGTTTGCCTGTTCGATACAGAATGTTACTTTGTAGCTAAGGCTGGCTGGAACTTACTTGAACTTAGAGCAAACCTCCTGCCTCAGCCTCCTGAGTGCTAGATTAGTCATAACGTTTGCCACCATGCCTGGGGTTGTCCACTGAGGATAACATGTATCACCATTGTCATCAGAACAGCTGTGCATGTTTACAACTTAGGATCTGGCCTGTCAATGTTCACTCTTCAAAGTGGGTGGAAAGGATCATTGGTCCTACACTCGAAAGTCCCGTAACTCCTTTCTACGTTGTCCTCCCAACTGTAAGTTGTTCTGCCCAAACCACTTGGTCTTGTGACTTTTGGGACATGCTGGCTACAGCATGTAAAAGGTTAACAGAGAGAAGACTCCATCTATGCACCTAAGGGAAGTCATCACTCATCCTGTGTGAGGCTTTTCAGTGATGCACCTGCGTTTGGCTCCTCCAAGCTCCTCTAAGTAAGCCCTCACCGCACTTTGTAGGTGAGCCTGATAAACTCGCTGGTTCACCATGTTGGCATTTTGGTAGAATTGTGTCTCCGGCCAGTCTTGAGGAGTAGATGTTTGTCTGAGTCTCCTAGTGAAAGGTCACACACAATGCCTGGTTCCTTCTGTACTCTGATGCTACATCATAAGCTTCAGGAGCCCTGGTTGGAGACTGGAGTCAGTGGCTCCAGTCCAGGGAAGCCTGTTACTGAGGGCCGGGACAGCTGGACGTTTGACCAGTTTCTTTTCCTTTTACACATCCTGACTGTAGCTTTCCAGGGAAGCTCCCAGATACATTCCCTTCTGCGAGCACCTGCCTGGAGTCCCAGTGTAGATCTCGACTGTTAAGTAACGTCTAAGTGTTCTGTGAAGGCAGCCGTGGCGTCGGGCACTAGGCTTGTCTCCACAGATGCCGGCTTGTTCTTTTATCCTGTCCCTACACCCACGGACCTATCTGCCTTTCTCTTTTACAGCACAGGGCTGGGGGTGAGGTTCGATTTGTCTCTGTGTTAGCCCAGTCGCGTGTTGTGTGGGCACCAAGTTTGGCTTTGGGCAGGCCACATTGTCTTCGTGTCTCTGGACATTATCTGTACAGTGTCTATTGTCTCAGACCATTTCCTGAAGCATGCGGCAATGAATTCCAGAGTGACTTTGCCTGTGCATTGTCTAATGTGTAGCCCAGGCTCAGGAGGGCCTTCCTGAGTGCTGGCTGGGCACTGTGGATGGCTCAGCGCAGAAGGCCAATAGGCACCAAGGATATGCAATTTTTTTTAACAGGCGCTCAATGAGATCCTGACCCTGGGAGCATAGACTGCTTGTCATATTGCCAATGGAAGTCAGAAAGGCTTTCAAATGTTTTGGAAAACTCCAAATAAATAGCTTACCAAACACCGGGTGAGTCTAATAGTCACTCAGCAAAATATTGGTGATTGGTAGGTTTTTCCCACTGGTATCTGTTTGTAGAGTGCATAACATCCTAAATTGTCATCCTTATCATGGTAGCTGTGTCTACTGCAAAGAGACCCTCAACACCTCCCAGGTGACATTTCCTCATAGGAGAAGGGGTGCAGAGGGTCATCAGCCCCTCACCTGAGATTCCAGCCACTCCTGCCTGTACCAGTCTCTCAGCTGTATGCAGTTGTGTCCAAGTAGCACGTGGCCTCATGGTCTGGGGAGTTGCCAGGGTGTGGATGATCTCACTGAAGGGGGGACTCCATGTATACAGCTATAATCCATTCTCTGGTGAGACTCTGGTGGGCGTGGCTGCTTTGGGGTTACCCACTTTCCTGAAAACCCATTAAGCTTACTGGTTGGATTCTGGTAGGGCTGTAGTCTGCCTAGTTGTTGGTGAGTAGGCACTTGTTCCAATCTCTCCAGGAGTAATTCCTGCAACAATCTTCTTAGTGGGTGTTGTGGCCCCAGCTCGATTGACCCTTGTGTGAGAGGCTGTGTGACGGCATCCTGTAGGCATCCTAATGTCCCTGGAGCCGTCCTCTTGCACAGGTAGTGGGTATCAGCCTGTCTGGATCTCTCTCGCTCATTCTCTGGCTGCTCCTTGGCAAGCAGGGGTTGTCTTAATGTCTGCTGCCTCAGTTTCCTCATCTGTCACACAGACTTCCAGTGGAGGGTGTGAGGATCTAGGGACTTAGAAAGTTTCTAGGACTGTACTTGATGTAGATAGTCTGATGAAAGTGTTGGCTAAGTTAAAATGATAAACCCCCACTGTTAGGACGTGTGGCCTGTCACAGGGGATGGGCTTTAAGGTCTCAGACCTCAAAGCCAGGTCCAGTGTCTCTCTCTTTCTGCTGCCAGGTGATCTGGATGTAGAGTTGTCAGCTACCTCTCCAGCCTCATAGTTGCCTGCAAACCACCATGCTTCCTGCCATAATGATAATGGACTAAGGCTCTGAAACTGTAAGCCAACCCCAGTGAAATGCTTTCCTTTATAAGAGTTGCTATGGTCACGGTGTCTCTTCACTAACTAAGACAGCCCCCACACACACGCTAGGAAAGATTAAGTTAATTTACAGAATATTCTAGATGGCAGTGACCAGGTCGGAGCCAGGCTGCTGTGCTACTGATCTCTGTTTTACAGAGTGACTTTGGTTGGGTGAACAGTACGATCTTTGTTTCTCCCTTGAAGCAGGTTACAGCGACAGTGTGCCTTTCCTAATCATTAATTTTTAACACGGACAACAGTGTTTGATCATATACCTTATGTGTCAACCAGGCTGACATTTAATTTCCTCATTATTGCACAAGGGGCTTGACTTCCTTATTATATACATTTTCCTTGACATTTCACTATTGTAATTAATCATTGATTCTAAAGGAAGGACACAGTACCCTTCACACTTGTGTTTTATTGTGTCATTTGGATTATGGTAATACTGCCTAGTTGGTTATTCAAATAAGAGTGGAATTGTTGGAGAATGGAGTAGTCTGTCCTTAATGGGCTTCATAGACTGAATGAGGGGAAGGGAGGCCTCTCATTTATACTCTGTAGATTTAGCAAGCTTTAGACAAGTGGCTTTTTGTTTTATGTCAGTGAATAGGACACAGATATAGAACCATTTCAGTTTGGTGATTACTTTTCTATTTACTTGTATATATTTTTTATTTATTCATTTTGAGGTAGTGTCTTTAGTAGCTGAGGCTGGCCTCGAACCTGCTATGTAATTGAGGAGGATGACCTTAACTTTACATTCCTCCTGCCTCCACTGCTCATGTGCTGAGATTACAGCCTTGGCCCACTATGTCTGTTGTATGTGGCCCTTGGGTGAACTCTGGTTCTGTTCTCCTGTGCTAGGCAGGTACCAGCTAGCTACCTGGACATTGATTTCTTAAGTATTCTTTCTAGAGAGCATGAAACCTCAGCTGAGTCTTAGAGATCATAAATGACATATAGTGAATACTTCTTTATTAAATAATAAAGCTGCTGGGACTATGTTAGCTTGATTTAGAAACAAATGTTCTTTGTGGAAATAGCTAGAATGCTTCTTGGTTGTTGTTTATTCTAGACACATGTAGTTAGTTACTAAGCCTTCTATTTTCCCACGAACTGAAGGAGACACATTATCTTCTCAGGCCCATGAGATAAGCTCAATTACCTGACAAGTCAAGACAGTTAAATAACATGCTGGGAGCCAGATATGAGCTGGGCAGAGCTAGAACTGATAGTGAATGTCTACCCTGGATCCTGAGGCTTAACCTGTCAGTGCCAAAATCAGGTTGATCCTGCTTTCTTGTTTCCTTCCACTTCTTTGACTGGAAAGGTTCTCAAAATAACCCAAAACTTGGAAGCAACCATGATGTCCTCTAACAAAAGGATGGTGAAACAGACTGTGGTACACCCATACAGTGGAGTATTACTCAGCAATGTAAAGAAAGGAGCTGTCCAGTCACCTACACCTTAAAAACATGAGGCTTAGGTGAAAGGGCCCTGTGGTGATTTGAATGCCAGTGGCCCCATAGGCTCATTTATTTGTGTGCCAGGAGAACAGTTTGGGAAAGATTAGGAGATGTGGCCTTTTTGGAGGAGGTGTGTCACTGGAGGAAGGTTTTGAGGTTTCAAAAGCCCCACACAGGCTCTCTGCCTGCTGCCTGAGGGCTAGAATATAAAGCTGTCTGCTGCTCCTCTGTCGTCGTCATGCCTGCCTATGTGCAAGTTCTGCTCCCACCATGAGGATAATGAACTAAGGCTCAGAAACTGTAAGCAGAACCCAGTTCAACGCCTTTGTTTCTCAGCCTTGCCTTGGATGTGGTGTCTCTTCACAGCAGGTGAACACTGATGCAGGCTGTAGACGATATGATTCTGATTTATGCTGATCTGGAGATAGACACAGAGTGGTGGTATGGGTCAAGACTGGGGAAGAAGGGATCAATAAATGGAGTACAGATGTTTGGGCATAGACTTCTGAATGTCACTGCAGTGGTGGCTTTGTTGTACAGTTGTCAAACCTGTGGAGTCTGTGGCGTAAACACAAGACCCCAAGGCAAGTGACACACCTTAGTTATAATAATCACATTGATCTATCCGTCACCTGTCACAGGAGTACCACTCTCACGAATGATGCAAACAGATGTGAAGCCATATGAAGAGAGAGAGTGTATGGGAAAATGCGCCTGACTGTTCAGTTGTCCTAGACAACTGCTGTGAAAAATAAATCTCATTATTAAGTCTAGAGTAAGATGCTGGTGTCCATGTCTGTCTGCTGCCTCCATCTCTCAGCTGCTGGGTGGGAACACCTAGCACCCAGGGAAGTTTTTAATCTTTGTCCTCAGTTCCAGATGGCCTCACTTGCCTCTCTGTCTTAGTCAGGGTTTTATTGCTGTGAACAGACACCATGACCAAGGCAACTCTTATAAGAACAACATTTAATTGGGGCTGGTTTACAGGTTCAGAGGTTCAGTCTATTATCATCAAGGTGGGAACATGGCAGCATCTGGGCAGGCATGGTACGGGAGGAGCTGAGAGGTCTACATCTTCATCTGAAGGCTGCTAGCAGAATACTAGCTTCCAGGCAGCTAGGATGAGGGTCTTATAGCCCACACCCACAGTGACACACCTACTCCAACAAGGCCACATCCTCTAATAGAGCCACTCCCTGGGCTAAGCATATACAAACCGTCACACTCTCCTACCCCCTTTTCTTTCCTTGCCTCTGCTCAACTGGATCTACCATCTGGACTCTGCCTGCTCTGCAGTGCATACTTAATAAATACTGTTGAACACAGAAATCTGTGTATGACCCACTTGGGCTACCTGCCATCACTGATATTTAAAAAAAAAAAAAAATGTGTGTTTCTCCCTTTCTACTTTCCAATATAGCATCTCCTGTGTAGCCCAGGGTGGCCTCCAATCCATAACGTTCCTATGAGCGCCTGTTAGGCCCTGGTATTACGGGAGTGCACCCCATATCCACCCTGCTCCCTTGTTTTTAAGGTCCAGTTCAAGTTGCAGTTCCTCAGCCTGTCTGAGGCTTGAGGATTCAAGGACTGCACCCCACCTAGAGTGCGCGCACGAGTGGGCTCCAGCAGTTAGTGCACAGTGGCTGCTCTTTCTCTCCTCGTGGCCCCACCTAGAGTGCGTGCATGTGTGGGCTCCAGCAGTTGGTGCACGGTGGCTGCTCTTTCTCTTCCACTTTTATAAGGACAGAGCTATCTGGTTCAAAGTGACCGTTTCCCTTCCTTTAAAATGGAAAGTGCAGTTGCTGTGGTGCAGGGCCTGCAAATGACTGCTAACGGTAATGAGCTCCATCGCTGTGATCTCAGGTGACAATATGCCGCAGACATGGGGCAGTTGTCTCTGCAGATGCTGAGTGAGTAAATCAGGTGACAGGCTTTGCCTTCCTAGTGGGCCAGGGACTGGGCACTTCCCACAGGTTCTGGAACTGCAGGCCCTGTTGTTTGGAGATGCTGGCCTGCGCCGGTGAGGAAGAGACCCTTTCTTTGGCCGGTGGCTGTGGTGAAGGAGGGCATAAGAAATGTGCCAGATCATTGTTTCTGGGCGCTGACCTTAGGACACTGAGTGGGGCTGACAGGCAGTGGCTCCTCTGAGGAGTCCGTCTTCACCTGACGCAGTTTCCACCCTGGCCGTCCTGGTTTTGTCAAGTTGACATAGCTATGGAGTCATGTGAGAAGAGAAACCTCTATCAGGCTGGCCTCTAGAAACCTCCATCACACTAACATTTTCTTAATTCATGATTGATGTGAGAGGGTCCCAGCTACAGAAAGTGTCACCTGGACAGTGGTCCTGGGGCATGTAAGAGTGTGTCTTGGAGAGCAAGCCTCTAGGTAACATTCCTCTGTGGGCCCTGTGACAGTGCCTGCCTCCAGGTTCCCGCCTTGGATCCCTGCCCCGATTTCACTTCATGATGAGTGCCATGCGATCTGTGAGATGAAATGAACTCCTTCGTCCCTGGGGTCGTTTTTCGGTCATGGTGTTTGATCTTCTCAGTAGAAAGCAGACTAGATAAGGGCCTTCTTACTTGGAGGTAAAAATAGGAGCTGAAGGAACGCTGACAGTCAGATTCCGAGAAGGCCGTCATCAAAGGTCGAGTTAGGTTATTCCTCCCCTGTCCTGGTCTCTTGATTTCTTGTGGGGATAAAGGCGCTTTTGTTTCCAAGTTGCATTTTGTCATTCGTTGCAGGAAGTGCTCTGGGAGTGTACACAAAGGTAGCATCTCTGTTGAGAGAGGTTACATACAGTGTGAGTTGAAAATTGATTGGCAGGAGTCAGGCCCCTTTTCTTGCCAAGAGCTGTTGGGGGAAACACATTGTATTCAGTGTGTGGGAGTTTCCCAGGCAGAGAGGTGGAGCTCCTGGGGAGGTGCACAGTTCATGTAGCTTTGTGGACCCTCCTGGAACCTCTGACGTCAGAGTGATTCCAAGCTCACCCGCGAGGTGGCACATACCTGTCAGCACAGCACATAGGGGTATTTGGGAGACAGAGGCAGAAAGAGCAGGAGTTCAAGGTCATTGTCAGTTGTGTAATGAATGAATTCCAAGACAAAAGAACAAAATAAATAAATAAATAAATAAAAACAGTGATTCCCAGGCTAGGGTCTGCATCAGCATGCCCAAAGACTTCTTAAAACACAGATTGTGGAGTCCTGGCTGAGGTGGAGAACTGGAGGTGAGGAGAGGGGCGAGGTTGCAGGGAAAAGGTGAGCACAGGCTCCACTCAGCTGTGCCCAGTGGCCTGAGCACTAAGCTCATGTAGAACCCTGAAGAAGAGTGGGGCACTCGGCTGCACGTACTGACATGGTACTCGGCGCTGATTAGAATCAGGGTTTTAGTGAAGGACTTGGTTAAAAATGAACTTTTGGGTTTTTCTTTTTCTCTCCTGGGGTGGGGGTGGGGTGCTGGAGACCCAAAGTTGGGTTTCTGAAATGCTGAGTGTGAAAATACTAAAAATAAACACCCTTTTATTCGGTTTTTAGAAGTCTTCCCTAGAAATGTCTTGGGAGTTTTTAATTCAGATGTAATGAAAACATTTTTGATCCCCTGAAATGGTCTCATGTGCTCCAGAATAGTCATGTAGCTGAGGGTGACCTTGAACTCCTGATCCTCCTGCTTCTCCTGAGTGTGGGAGGTACAGGGCATGCACCCCGCACCTGGCTTAAAACACCGTAAAGTGTATGCATACTCAGTGTTTACTATGGGAGGTGAGGAAGACGGGAGACTCCGATTGCAGTTGAGTTTTCTTAGCTCTTCATCTCCTAGGCTGAGAGATGGCCCCGCCCCTGGACAATCAGCAAGTCTGAGCCATCCTCCCTTTTCAACCACCTGGGTGACATAAAACTGTTTCTTTTGCCACCCCTCCCCTCCCCATCAGCCTATACCCCTGGGGAGGCTGCTGCTGAGCTCTCTCAGAACCTCTTATCAGGGCTCTCCCTGGCTGCTGCCTCTGGCAGGCAGACGTCTGGTTTGTCTCCACCTTCCCTTCTCCTGGGGCCTGGTGACAGGGGCTAGGAATACAAGGTGTCTTTGTATGGCAGTTTCTGCTCCCACAGGCAAAGCAGATGAGCGGAGCTGTTGGGGACCGGTCACACACACCCTTTGTCCTCTGTGCTCCCTGGTGTTTGACACACCTGACTTTCATCCCCACAGTATGGCGCATGCACACTCCTTGGCTCTGCCTATGTGGCATTGGGAAATGTCCCAGGGACCAGGCGGCATCGTCCCTGCTCCTGCCTGTCTTCCTCCAGGGGTCTTACCTGTGAATAACAACTTGGGGTGTGGGGTGTTCCCCCCACCCCCACCCCCACCCCCACCCCCCCTAAATTGGCCCTTTTTTTGGTTTTTTGAGACAGGGTTTCTCTGCATAATCCTGGCTGTCCTGTAACTCACCAGGCCGGCCTTGAACTCAGAAATCCGCCTGGCTTTGCCTCCCAAGTCCTGGGATTAAAGGCATGCGCCACCACTGCCTGGCTGAGCACTGGGATTCTTATCCCAGCAGTATGGACTGTGAGGTAGCTGTTTGCAGAGACGTCCTGTAGCCAGCACCCAGGCCTGTGCTGGAAGAAGAGGAGCTCTTGTGATGGGCGGTTGCATTTGTGCATGTGGGTATATAACTTCACAGCCTTTGCTTTTAGTAGGAAAATAGAGCCATGCATGCCTAGTTACTTGCCTCTGGCTTCTTTCACGTTGTAGAACATTTTTTGATTGGGAGGGATTCATCCATGTCATCTTACGTGTTAACACTGATATTCTTGGTGCTGAATAATGTTCTCTTGTGTGGGTCTGCCACATTTTTGTTTCTGTACTGAGAATAGCCAAAGGACATTTGGGTCCATCTATCTATCTGCCTGTCCATCCACCCACCCATCCATATATCCATCCATCATCCATCCATCTGTCCATTTATCCACCCACTCGTCCATCCATCCATCTGTCTATCTATTCATTATTTTCCATTTGACTTGGGGCAGTGCCCCAGGTGTAAACTTTCTTAGTTATTGGGGCAAGGGTTTAATGGTTTGGATGCTAAAGTTTTGATCAAACTTTTAGAAAGCTTCCGAAATATTCTTCATACTGCACTATTTTTATTCCCATTGGCCTCTGGCAGTCTAGGAAAGTTCCCATTTCTTTACATGCTTGATGATGTTTATCAGTGTCTTTAAAAAATGACAGCCATTTTAGTGGCTATGAACCATGTCTGGTAGTGGATGATGTGCCTGGTAACCGTCTGTACATCTCTAAAGACAGAGCCTGTTGCAGTTTTAAATAGGGAGTTTCGGCTGTGTTTGGTTTCTCCTTTCTCTGCCAAGTTTTCTGTTTTATTATTTTTATGTTTGCAGGAGTTATGATGTCTTACAGCCCTTGCAGTTGTTTAGCCTTTCTCTAGAGTACAGATAACTTTTGAGTGAACTATTTTTTTGTTGTCTGACTACTTCTAGTTTTTCTGAAGTTTGTCTTCTAGTGGTTTCTTTTAAAAGACTTCGAATCATATTCCTCAGAATTCTCACTCATTGAACACATTTGACTGTTTATATTTGGTAAATCTTTGCCCTGGCATTCTGATTCTTTAAATATCTGGGAACATTTTGACACTTCATATTTTTTCATTTTGGAAGACCCATTAGGTAAGTGTCTTGGTAGTAGTTTATTTATTAGCAGGATGTGATCCTCTTTTTAGAAGGATTTTAAATTTTCTGTTGTATTCATTTGGTTGTGTGCTTGAGTGTTGGCACAGACATGCTGTGGCATGCCTTGCAAAGTGGGTCCCAGGGACTGAACTCGGGTCCTTAGGCTTGGTGGCAGTTTCCACTTCCCCAGTGTGCCTTTTTTAATTATGAAAACTTATCTTTAGTTTCTGGAATGTTTTTCTAAATCCTGCACTAAACACCTTCTTTTCTTTCTTTCTCTTTTCTTCTTCTCTTTTAACTGGCTTCCCTTTTCCAAGGTTTCAGGGCACGCCCACGATGTCTCTTTGTCTTCTGTAACGAACCTTCCCCTTCACACTTACACCTAGACACGTTTCTGTGCGTGCCCACACTTTCACCAGTCAACAGCTCATGTGAGCCACTTCCCATTTGGCCCAGATCTTCACGATGCTGGCTGGAGACATTTTCTCCTAGACCCCAAGTGGATTAGATTTGGGATTCTTTCAGATACTGGAATATTTGAGAATGAGATCTATGGTCTGAATACAAGGCTGTTTGTCTTTTTATCTTATGCAGCTAGCTCGAATGTAAATGTTGAGTGTTTTCAGTCTGGCACACAGGGTCAGGTGTGGAATTTTCCATTTGGGACAGACTTGGTCCAGGCGTGCTTAATCCCAGCACAGGGAGGCAGAGGCAGGCAGAACTCTATGTAGTCAGCTGGCTTACAGAGCAAGTTCCAGAGCAGCCAGAGTGACTGAGTGAGACGCTGTCGTTTAGATATGGCAGCATTTCAGATTTGGATTGGGAATTTTGTCCTTCTCCCTCCCCCACCAAGACAGGGTTTCTCTGTGTAGCCCTGGCTGTCCTGGAACTCACTCTGTAGACCAGGCTGGCCTCAAACTCAGAAATCCGCCTGTTTCTGCCTCCCAAGTGCTGGGATTGAAGGCGTGCACCATTACTGCCTAGATTTTCTCCTCTTTTTATTACCCCAGTGCCTCTGTACTATTTCCTGCCAGTGTCCTTAGTCTCTACTGGGCCCACATATGCTTTTGTTTATGGGCTCATTCATTTTATCAAGTTTTGTGAATTTATAGCCCTATATTTGGGCAGTTTAGCAGGTGGAGCTGCCTTCAGACCGTCCTGCCTCTGCCTCTGCCTCCCAGGTGAGGAGGTTACGCTTGGGCAAAATTTTAAACTGTAGCTTGTGATGTGTGCTTTTTGTTTTCGTCATTTGAGATTCTGTCTTGCCTTGTAGCCTAGGCTGGCCTCAGACTTCCGCTCTTGCTTCAGGCTCCCAAGAGTGGAATTGTAAGTATGCACAGCCCTACCCATTGTTTGCTTGGTCCTCACAGCATCTTATCAGCATTCATCTTGGTTGTTAGAGGAGTTGTTTGTTTGTTTGTTTGTTTATTAGGTAGCTATTCGTAGGCGTCTCACCCAGGTGACTGATAGGGCTCTGTCCTGCTAGTATGGGTTCTTAAGAAGTCTGGCTGTGCCTTACAGAGACTTAGATGAAGCTTGGCCATATTTATCCTGCAGACTGTGCCCTACCCTGGCTTCTGCATCAGGCGTTCCCCTCCATATGGCTTGCTGCTCTGCACATCTGCCCTGGTCGTTCTGAGAACATCACTGCTGGTTTGTAGCCAAAGGTGTTCTGTGTGTCTTGGAGAACCAGGCTTTAGATTGGTCTGAGCTCACATCTCCTCTGTCTGACCTTTACTTGAGTCTGGCCACCCCTTGGGAGCCCAGATGTCTTCTCATCTCAGGGAAGGAGTGTGCATTTCTGTGTTGAGCTCCTTATTGCTTTTGGGTAAATTCCAAGGGTAACTTTAAGGGTAACTGTGACCCGACAGCTCTAATCTGTCATCATTTCTCTGCCAGATAAAAATTGTGTTCCTTTACTCAGTTGAAGTAATGGGAAGAGTAAAGTTGCTTTGTAAGCTCCTTATGTACGTGTGGAATGCCTACAGAACTGGTAACTTTTCTTCGTGTTGACTGTTCCTAAGGCATCCAGGGGGCTGAGGATCGGCAGAGGTGAACAGAGCCCAGGTCAGTGCTGATGCATAGGTAGTCTTTGGATCCATTAGGCCTGTTTACCCAGTAGGCAGCACTGTGTGCTTCTCCATTTGGATGTCAAGCATCAGTTGTGGTTCTTGGTTTATGACTTGGCAGCATTCCTGTGATGTTCCCTGAGCTTGCTTAGGCTGTATCACTTGGAGCTTGTGGCTGGGTTTACATGTGAATTCAACACAGCTTTTTATGTTCAGCAACTATCCACACTAGCACATAAGAAAGCAAGTGTCACAACCTTTGGGAAATGGCAGCCCTGGGAAGTAGTACCGGATGGGCTGTTGAGGACTGGAGAGAAAGGAAGGTAAGATCCCGGGTCTGTTAGTCACCGACTCCTGGGGATCGAGAGACCAGGGTGCTAGGAGAATGAACATACAGCTGAGGTGTTTGGGGAAGGAAGATGCTTGGGTCGAAGAAAAGCTGTGTTTATAGGTGGGGTTGGGGACTGGTAGGGCTGAGATGGCTGGAGCTGTGGGAAGCTGGGGGTCTGGGGAAGATGATGGGAGGCATGGTTTTAACTCCAGCATCTTGGTTGGCTGTGGAGTGATGTGGGAGAATAGGTCTCCCTTTCTACCTGTCTGGCATCGGCTCATGACACACACACACACACACACACACACACACACACACA
>JADRCD010075485.1:470-14204 GCA_019843815.1 Montemys delectorum | reverse complement strand
ATTGGGAAAAGATCTTTACCAACCCTATATCTGATAGAGGGCTAATATCCAATGTATACAAAGAACTCAAGAAGTCAGTCTCCAGAGAACCAAATAACCCTATTAAAAAGTGGAGCATAGAGCTAAACAAAGAATTCTCTACTGATGAACACCAAATGGCTGAGAAACACCTAAAGAAATGTTCAACATCCTTAGTCATCAGGGAAATGTAAATCAAAACAACTCTCAGATTCCACCTCACACCAGTCAGATTGGCTAGGATAAAAGACTCAGGTGATAGCAGATGCTGGAGAGAGGCTGCGGAGAAATAGGAACACTCCTTCATTGCTGGTGGGATTGCAAACTGGTACAACCACTCTGGAAATCAGTGTGGCGGTTCCTCCGGAAATTGGACATAGTTTTACCAGAGGACCCAGCCATACCACTCCTGGGCATATACCCAGAAGATGCTCCATCATGTAATAAGGAAACATGCTCCACCATGTTCATAGCAGCCTTGTTTATAATAGCCAGAAACTGGAAACAACCCAGATGTCCCTCAACAGAGGAATGGATACAGAAAGTGTGGTACATCTACACAATGGAGTACTACTCAGCTATTAAAAGCAATGAATTTATGAAATTCTTAGGGAAATGGATGGATCTGGAGAGTATCATCCTGAGTGAGGTAACCCAATCACAAACGATCACACATGGTATGCATTCTTTGATAAGTGGTTATTAGCCCAGAATTTTGGAATACAGGAAGAACGACCCACAAACCACAAGAAACTTAAGAAGAAGGAAGACTAAAAGGTGGACATTTCATTCCTTCTTAAAAAGGGGAACCAAACACACACAGAAGGAGTGGCAGAGATTAACTATGGAGCAGAGATGGAAGGAAGGACAAGCATTTAGCTATCTCCTAAGAGGCTCTGACAATATCTAATGTCTTTTTTTCTTTGTAATCCTCACTCCTGCACTGGAGAACCTGTTGACTGACTGAGCAGGCTTGGTCAGATGGCAACTCAAAGTCAGAGCTCCAGGAAGTGGGGTACAGTGATGGACACTGTGAGAATTGGAAGCACGTGCAAAGGAAAGTAAAGAAAATTTGGGCCAATGGAGAATAAACTTTGTAAAAGGAAGAGGTAATGGTAAACTGTGTTTTGTGTATGTGTTTAGAACTATGCTAAAATCTAGAGAAGCGAAGGTAATTCACATACTGGAGGAATGCTTGGTTCTGCAGCCCCTATTTAGGATGTCTGGGTCTCTCAGGACGTCTAATTCTCTTCCCTCTCTAGTCTGTTGTCTATCCTTGGCACGCCAATCTGTCTATGTCCATCAAAACTGTTTTATGTTGTCTGTGTTTTCATTTTGTGGTTTGATTGATTGTTGCTCTGTTTTTCATATTCAAAAGGAAAAACGGTTAAAACTTTATCTGCTGGTTCAGTCCATGATTTAGTTTAACTCATTTAAAAAAGGAGAGAGAGAAAGAAAAAAATTGAAAACAGTCTCAATTGGCCTTTGGAGACCTATACCTGTAGTTAGGCTTCTACTGTGGTTGGAGAAGCCCTGCTGGGAGCTAATTGTCTGTAAAAGTCGCTCTTAAAGGGGCCAGAAACATTTTGGCTTTTATGGTAAGGGAACTGATGGTTGTTTTTCCTAGAAAAACCTCTGTGCTTGTGATTATTGGGTCCAACAGGTAACAAGGTCTTCCTCTCTTGAAATTACAGCTAGAAAAATTTTGTCTGGTTTAAATAAGTAAATAAGTACATGTATGCAGCCACATCATTTTTGTTTCTGACGGGTTTTAAAAGTATAAATATGTTCTACATATCTTGGTTATAGACTGGCTTATAAGTTACTGGGTATGATTAAAATTTGTAACATTAGTAACAGAAAGTTAGCTTAAAACTGGTAACTCAGGGTTGGAGTCATTTTAAACAACAACCCATGGCATAAGCCAGCCCAGAAAACCAGGCCTCTAAAGATACTTCTAAATTGTAATAATATTTTATGTAATTCTTATCCTAGAAACTAGACTTATAAGAGATAAGATTTAAAGCAATGACTTTTTAATGAAGCATTAGAAGTTGCACTGTCATGCATTCATATGTAAGAACTGGCAGCCAAGCTTCATAACATGACAGTAATGCTTTGGGTATTGATTTTAAAGAGAAGGACAAGCCAGCCTAAATATTGTTATCTTCTGAGAGGCTCTGACAATACCTGACTAATATAGAGGCTCACAGCCATCCATTGAACTGAGTACATGGTCACCAATGAAGGAGTTAGAGAAAGGACCTATGGAGCTGAAGGGTTTGCAGCCCCTTAGGACCAACAATAATATGAACTAACTACGACCCTCAGAGCTCCCAGGGACTCAACCGCCAACCAAGGAGTATACATGGTGCGACTAATTGTTCTGGCAACATGTGTATAGTAGAGGATTGCAAATTCGATCATCAATAGAAGGAGAGGGCCTCGGCTCAGTGAAGGTTCTGTGCCCCAGTGTAGGGGAATGCCAGGGTCAATAAGTGGGAGAGGGTGGGGTGGCAGGCATGGGGAGGGGGGAGGCAACAGGGGTTTGTTCTTGTTGTTTTTGTTTGTTTGTTTGTTTGTTTGTTTGTTTGGAGGGGAAATAGGGAAAGGAGAAATTCACATGTAGATAAAGAAAATACCTATTTAAAATAAAATAAAATTGGGTTTTGCTTTCCGAAAGTTATGGTTATGCCTTAATATTACAAAAGAAACTTTAAAAGTATGGTTAAAATTGCCAGTGCTCCCTTGGCTGCAGTTTGCAGTTTGCTCAAAAGCTCAAGATTCTTAACTCACCTATATTTTGTAAGTAGGATGACTGCAAGAGTAATAATAGTTAGATACAACTGTGGCTAATATGGGCCTCATGGCCCTTTTATATAAGCTTTACTGAATACAGTGGTAGAAGCAAATTTAATGCCCAAGATTGGAAAGGAGATCTCAGTGGGAATTTATCTGGTATCGAACAAGCTCCTGATGAACTGTTTCAGGAATTTGTCCATAGGCTGTTAAAAGCAGCTAGTAGAATTTTTGGAGACCCTCAAGCAGGAATTCCTTGTTTCACAATTGTCCTAATGAGAATTCTAATCTGCCATTCAGCCATCTGGCCATTCAAAGCAAAGACAGGCTTATCTGGATTCATTAATGTTTGTGCAGAAATTGGACCCTCACCTAATCAGGGTCTGGCTAGGGCTACTGCCTGGCAGGGGACTACAGTACAAGCAATGTTTTCACAGCACCAAGGTGATAAGGGATGTTTTAAGTATGGAGACATAAATCATTTTAGGAAACACTGTCCAAAAATTAGAGGCATAGACAGACAATAGAATTGCTTCCTGACAGACAATAGAATTGCTTCCCTGGAATCTGTCCTCACTGCAGGAGGGGTAGTCATTGGGCCAGGCCCCAGGCAATAAGCTCAGATTAAGAAATATTTATATTTGAGTCAATGCAAAGCTCAGAGCATCCTCAGTGAGTTTTGTGTGGCACTGCTTTTGTTTTGCAAACCATGCCTAGGGAAGTTTTGGGCACACCCTCACCTCCAGGGACCTGGGAATTAGTCTTAGGCTAAAACAGCATTATTACAGATCTGTCAAGGTATTGTTTAAAACAAAGTTCAGATTTAAGATTTATGAAAGGTTAATGAGACTATGGAACTTGTAGATGCATTACAATCTTGCCTGCCTACTCCATGCAGAATTATTGGAAGATTGTTCTTTATTACTTTGCAAACTGATGATTGTAAAGGGTTTGCTTTTAGTGAGCTTGCTTGTAATTTGAAAGAGTCCATGAAGTGATATCAATGGAAGTTTTGCCTCAAGGAATGGCTAATTGCCTCATGTAAAAAAAAATTGTCATTGATTCAATAAAAGAGGTTAGGACTTTGAATCTTTCAGTGTATATTATTCATCATATGGATGGTATTTTATTAGCTGATCCCCCTGAAGGAGTTTTACTACAAGGCTTTGCTCTTATACAATGAGCTTTAAAATTTTGGAGTAGTTGTTGCTCCAAAAAATATTCAAAGGCAATATCTTTTTCAATATCTTGGGCCTCGGTTATATGCTAAACAAATTTCAGCACAGAAAATTCAAGTAAGAAAAAAAATTGCATACTCTAAATGATTTTAAAGGTTGTTAAGAGATAATAATTGGCTAGGATCTCATTTTAAGCTTACCACAGGAGAACTTAAACCTGTTTGATATTCTTAAGGGGGATGAAAGTCCTAATTCCCCTCAACAATCCTTTGTCAAAAGGGATCATTAATGTGGATTCATCTTTCTTTGTCTTCAAAGAAAGTTTTAACGCCTTATCATGAAGCTGTCTCTGTGTTAATACAGAATATTAGGATAGAATCTTGGAAATATTTTGGGAAATAACTTGATGAAATATTTGCTCCTTATTAAATTGGTTATTTCAAGATATTGATATTTGGCCCATTCCATGTACAAACTTTTTAGGCAAAATTGATAATCATTATCCAAAAGACAAGTTAAATTTGCCTTTATGCATGCTTATGTATTTCTTGTAAATTTATACATGCAGCCCATAGAAAATTTGCTTACTATATTTATAGATGGCTCATCTAATGGGAAATTGGCATATGTGATTGGACCACATATTCAGTCTCTTGAGATTTCCCATGCTTCAGTACAAATAACTGAACTAGATGCTATAGCAGCTGTTTCTGAAATGCTGAAAAATCAAGCTTTTAATTTGTATACTGGTAGCCAATATATAGATCATGGTTTTCAATTGCTTGAAATCATTCCTTTTTTAGATACTGACAATTCTCAAATTTTGCAATTATTTATGCAAATACACTCTATTTAAGGGAATGTATAGTTCCTTTTTTTATAGGACATTTACAAACTCATACTGTATTGCCAGGATCCCTTAATGCGGGCAATGCCACAGCAGATTTGTATACCAGGCAAATTATAGGCCTTACACAATTAACCAAATGATCTTATTTTTTGCATCATCAAAATAGTAATAGCTTGAGACAATTTGGTATTTCTAGAAAATGTACATGTCAAATTGTAAAGACTTGTCCTGAATGTCCTCAATATTTACCTGTACCACATAATGTTGTTAATCCTCAAGGACTAATACCTAATCAATATTGGCAATGGATGTTACTCATATTTTTGATTTTGGAAAATTAAAATATGTACATGTAACTATTGACACCTTTTCAGGCTTTCTAGTTGCAACTGCCTTAACAGGAAAGGCAACTAAAAATGTAATTATTCATTGCCTATATTGTTTTTCTATGCTGGTTGTTCCAGATCTGATTAAAACAGATAATAGAACAGTTTATTATAGTCAAGCATTTGAGATTTTTTTGTTGGCAATTTAACATTATCCATATTATTGTCCTTATAATCCTTAAGGACAAAGTATTGAGAAACAGGTATTGGGGAACTTTAAAACAATACCTTTATAAAATAAAAAAGGGGGAATTATATTCCGGTACACTACAAATTTGTTTAAATCATGCTCTTCTTATTTTAAAATTTTGAAATTTGTATGCCAAGGAACTCTCTGAGTGTCTATAGCACCCAATAACCAAGCATACTTATGCCTAGGTGAAATGTAACGATCCACATACTGCCTCACGGCATGATCCTGATCAGGTATTTAATATGGGGAAGAGGAAGCTGGGCAGTGATGGCACATGCCTTTAATCCCAGCACTTGGAAGGCAGAGGCAGGTGGATTTCTGAGTTCAAGGCCAGCCTGGTCTACAGAGTGAGTTCCAGGACAGCCAGGGCTATACAGAGAAACCCTGTCTCAAAACAAAACAAAACAAAACAAAACAAAACAAAACAAAACAAAACCCTAAAAACAAAAACAAAACCAAATAATATGGGGAAGAGGACATGTTTGTATTTTTGCCCCAGGATGCTGAAGGAGCATGGTAGCTGCCAGAGTGATTGGTGTGACATGCTGATGCTGGGACAAAGAATGATGCTGACATGAGCTTTCATGGTACCCTGAAAACAGTGACTGGAAAGCTGTTTTGGACATATGTTCCTGACCCATCTTTGCTTGCCTATATCCCAGATTGGACAAGCTGCCTTGCCTCAAGCTTTTAGACCTTGTGGGACAGAGAACATGGAGACTAAAAACTGCCTTCAAAAACTTAATCAAAAAGAAAATTTATGATGACTTTTCTTTTCCCTTTAACGTGACCAGTTATTCTGACTCAATGATGAACTGGTCTAGAAGTCGATCCAATATTGGAAATAACAGTCTTCATTTGGAAGGCTGATTCTGGACATTTTTAGAGACATATTTGAAAGTTAGCTGCAGTTCTCTATGATATTATGTTAGCAATAGATAAAATTGGGACAGGATCTGGATTTCATATAAGTGTTAGTGCATCTGTTAAGGCTCCCAATAATTTATTAATTGGTCATGTTGAAATTTCTTTGTTTCTTCCATGGTATTTAATGTTAGTTGTATTGAATTTACTCTTTCCAATTGTGCTAGTGTGTTGAAAGCTGGCATGTCTGTTATGGTGGTCTATCAACCAGCTTTTGTTTTATTGCCTGTGAATATTACAGGAGCTTGGTATCCTGAAAACAGCTTGCAGGTACTGGAAGAAGTGAGTCAGGCTTTAAACAGAAGCAAGAGGATAGTGGGTTTCATTATTGCTGGTATAGAAGCTTTAATTAAGTTAACAGATATCACCATTGGTACAACTGCTTTGACACAGAAGTTAAGACAGAAATTTATGTTAATCATTTAGCAAAAAAATTGTTACTAATGTTTTTGAGTATTCAAGAGTATTTAAATAGGCATTTGGAACAATGAGTTGATGCTCTTTATGATATTATTTAAGTTATTGGAGAGGAAGTTCAGAGTCTAAGAGTAGGAAGCCATCTTGAGTGTCATGCTAAATACCAATGGATTTGTGTTACTTCTGAAATTTACAATGATAGGCACTATAATTGGGAAAGGGTTAAAAGATACTTGCAGAGTGTTTGGCATAATTCCAACAACTCTCTGTATGTTTTAACCTTGCATAATGATATTATGAATTTAAAAGAATGCTTCTCTGCTGAGCTTTGATGAAGCAGATGCTGCTGATAAAATTATTCGTGGCCTCAAGTCAGTATTTCTATCTTGGTCAAGCTTCAAGAATGGCATATATGGTTTTATCGTGCTAGCCTTTCTTGTCCTGGGAATACTTTTATTCCTGCTCATCATGTTAAAGCTTGCCTTTAACAACATCAACATGTTGGCAGCCCAAGTACATGGCTTGAAACTAAGAATGAACCCCCAGACAGAGTTATACATTTAATAGGCTGTCAGGCCAGGGACGGTTAAGATTATGCACAGAGCCTTACCAATCATGCTCCAAAAGGCCATGTTTGTTTATAATAAACACTAAAAGGCCGTATTTGTTCATATAACATACAAGCTGCATGTGTCTTGAAGATGGGCAAGGAAGACATTCTTGTCAGAACAGCCTAAGACAGGCTCAGCCTTGTTTATGATTTAAAAGGGGGGAGATGTGTAGAGCCTTTTGAGGTGCCACTCTGCAGGAATCTGACATGGCCAAGGACAAGGATATGGGCTTCATGCAGGAATATGATATTGGCCATGATAAGGAAGTAACTTTCAGTAAGAATCTAACTTTAGGCTATAATAGGGAAGTAGGTTAAGGCAGAAATTTTAATCTTAGGGTGGCACAAAAGAAGTAGGCTTCAGGCAGTATTTTTGAGCTTAGACAAGGACGTGTACTCAAATGTTTTGGTCATTATGACAAACCCTTTTAAACAACTGAAATATGAGTAATCATGGGACTTTGCTTACTGGCTTGATAGTTCCTTATTGTACTGCTTGCCTTTAATACTTGCATGTAATTAAAATGGTAAAAAAGCAGACTGAAAAAATTAAACTTGTCTTCAGTCTCAGAACAAAAAAAAAAAAAAAGAAAAGAAAACTGAAGCCTCACAAAAGAGCAAGCTTGGGACTCTAGTCACACACCTTTAGGAGCTGATGCCTCAGATGGAAATAGCACTCGACTTAGAGTGAATGTATTAGATATCAAAGTGCAGAGTAGAGGTCTGTGTTGTGTAGTGTATCAGAGTCTTTTCCATGGTCTGCTCTTGATGTTGCCCATGGATGAATTCTGATTCTTCTTATCTCAGTTTAAGTATTACCTCTTTACAGCTTCTTTTACTATGGACTTCTGGACCTTCACATTATCCCTCTTTAGTTCTTTACATTATCCCTCATTGTAGGAAAAGTTTTCATCCAAAATATCTTGTTTAAAATATCATGATAGTTACAGTTCATAAGCATTTATCAGTCTCATACCTGTCTCCTGAACTGATCATTCCTGTCATATGTACAATTATATCATGTCTCCAAATAGTAGATCCCAATAAATATTCATGGAATTTAAAAGAATGAATGAATAGATTCTCAATATCAGATTTATGAAGGACTTTGAAATATCTTCTATTATAATTCCACCCTCAGGCAATTCTAAGAGCAAACGGAGTTTAGAAATAGCCCTCAGGAATTTTTGTAATTTCTGGCAGTGAATTATGCAGTAAGAATGGACCTGGAAGCCATTTGATATGTGAAGTAATAGCTCTCATTTGTCATAGTCTTGAACATTCAGATTCATGTATTTGTAACTAAAAGATTTAGTAGAAAGGCTATAAATAGTTCACTAGAAGTCATCATTATAAAGTTGTATGTTTAAAGCAGCTACTGTAAATTTATAATTATTAAGATTTATGTTATCTAGATGAGTTAGATTTTTTTTAAGAGTTAGTGTAATAAGAAGTAGAAACAACAGTGTCCAGTGTAACCCACATTCAAACAGGTGAAAAAAACATGCACTGGCCCTTCCATGTTTTCCTTCTGTTAGCTGACTGCTTTACAGTTTGCTCCCTTGTATTAAAACCCATACACTTCTTCCTGTGCTCTATTGTGCCTCAATGCAGCATCCTTTCACTGTTTGCCCACATACAGCAATAGGAAAACATCCGAATCTTCACCTTCACGTCTAGCACATCTTGAGCAGATAGTAAGCAGAAATGTGAGTTCTCTTCATAGATACCCTCCTTTTCCCTCCAGTGCTTGTCAGTTGTTTCCCAGCAAAGATAAAAGAACAACTGCATGTATTTACCTTGTGATCCCTTGTGCAAACTAAGAGATTTAAATAAGATTTCCAGACACTATGCTTTCAGGAACTGAGTACTAAAAAATAAATAGTATTGTTTCTGGCATCTAGTTTCCCAATGATTAAATAGGAACAAAGGCACTCATGACCTCCTTGGATTGACTCACAGGTACTAGGATTAATTCACCTTTCTATCTTGACTCTTACAGTTGTGAGGTGATTTGGCTGAGGGATTAGCAGAACATTTCTTTGAAAATTTGCTTTAATAATCAGGCAGTAAAGCACCACTGAATCTTTGAAGATTAAAATTAAAAGAGGCAGATGACAGTAATGGTCACAGCAACAAACAGCAAACAGAGGTTCTTTCTCTCACTCCAGACTTTCACTTTATGCTGTATGCTTTTCTTTCTCTTGAGTGAAAGATGGATAAAATGGCAGCATTCACTCTCACCTACCATTCTTTTTCTTCTTCCTCTCTCTTTTTCTCTCTCTCTCCATCTTGTTCATACTCTCCCACATCTCCTTCTTTCTATCCCCTCACTCAGTGGAGGAAACAAAATAGATGCCTAACACTTATACGAATGCACACACAGATACTGACATATTAAATGATCAGGATATATGCCTAGGGGTAAACAGTCACTTTTCTATCATCTACTTTCTTAATAGTGTTAGAGAAGATGAAAAATTCACAATCAAAATCAAACATAAAACAGATTTTGATGAATTTTCTTATAGCCTGCTTTTATTTCTGTTCTTAACAACCTTGCACATGTTATTCCATTGATGTACAAAACTAAAGCTATTAAATTCTGCCTAACATCCAGCCCTTATAATTATGTGTTTCCTCTATGTTTATACCACCTGCATGGGAAGCCTCATGTCCAAATGAACAGGTATGTGCTTATCTGGATGCTTTATTACTTAAATTTACAAAAGCCACCATGGTACGCTAGCTCTTATCTGATCACCTCTGCATTGTACAACCATTTAGATCCTGTTAGCTGATTTCTACACAGGACCATATTAACTAGTCAAATACAAAATCAATCTGTAGGAAACACTCTTTTTTTCAACTAGTTTCTTATCATTTTAAAAAAACTATTCTCCCACTATTTTGGGGTTTTAAGTGGTGGAATGTATACTGGACCTCTTTGTTCTTCTGGCTACTGTTATTTGCTGTTAACCAAAAATGTATATCCTGGAATCTACATAAAATTGCTACACGTATCATACACATAGTAAGTCCAGGTATCTTGTGAGGTGATTACATCCTGGTAATTTTAATGGTGTTTTCTGTTATATTTATAAAAGTATCACTTACGACAGAGAAATTCTATCCATAGCAGGAAACCACTAGTTTCTAAAACTATTGTCTTCTATGGATTATTCTATTATCTGTTTCTTAGACCCTAAGACATATATAGGTAAACAATCTGAAAATGACTTTGGTGATCATCAGGAAGTCAGATAAAGCTCTTCCATTGCCAGAGGAGTCAATTCATCTTCAAATACACAAAGGTGCAAAGTTGTTAAAATTTCATAATATACAACACAAAAAAATTGCTCTTCAGATAGGGAAATTATTCTTGAAATGTCCTTCCTAGGTATAAACATGTCAACCGTCGTCCCTAAGCATAAGTAAGGTAACATTTTGTAAGGATGATAGACAAGAATGTGGCACACTCAAGTTCAGCCTTGGATGAATAGAAGCACCAGTCCTCACATCCTGCTCTGGTTAAAGAACTCCAAGTTGCAGGTGTATAATGTATCTAGAGGTAAATTATCCTAGGAAAATACTAGAAATAGATGAGAGAAAACACTAAAAGTGGGGACCCAAGCAACACAGTAAAGGAAACACAATATCCCAGTTGCCCCCTCCATTGCTGTGAAGGTGGAGTGTTTTCTTATTTGAAGGGCAAAGGTGAATCGGTCACCTATCTCTGTGGGTGCTAGCTGTCCTGAGTACTGGAACATTTTGTCATTCTCATAGGCTTGAGTAAGTCTGCAGTATGTATACTAAGCTTCCTTTGGAATAGATCTCACATTATCTTCCATCAGTGCCCTGCCCTAGGAGTGTTATATCAAGGAACCATCTTGAAAAGCTGGTTCTGGATTTTAGTTACTCTACCGCTATTTCCATTCCATGAATACGTCTATTTCTTGAACTTCATGAGACTTTCACTATTTGAACTTTGGAAACAGCTTTCTTCTCAGTCCTACTTGTCTCAGTAGAGGGAATATGACCTAAGCCTATTTTGTTCTATGGAAGACAACAGTAAGACAAGGAAGGCTGTGGCCAGCAGAATGTGAATTTATGGTGGTACTGGGGCTGAAGGCAGGTACCTCCATAGTTTCTGCTATTCAGTTACCTGTGATTGATAGAGCAAGAACACCACTGCAGCCCCAACTTCAGAACTGCAGTGCAACAATGGCCCTGAAATGTAGCTATTACCCTGATCCTGAGTTCACATAGCCGAAGGAGTTTACAAGTGTGCATTTGCCCAACCTGAAGTCTCACTCCTTAGGTAAACCCTGTCACTGAAGTGGTAATAGGGAACACCAGAGTTCTTCCTGAAAGCCCTGCTATTTATCCCTGCTTTCTCAGTTCTACTAAAGTAGAGAGTGCTGTTAGGACTGCATGGAGTAGTGAAGTGTTGGTCCCTATTTGGCCCTGGTTTGGGCCTTGAGGACAAACCTGAGCCTGGCTTGAGTTTTGTAAACTGTCTCAGTCACTTCTGTACTGGAGTGACTCAGCACACCTGCTTAAGCCTGCCTTTGCCTAGCTTCTGCTGATGTAGAGTAACTTTGTTGGCTCAATCAGTCACCCCATACCCTTCCTCAACTTCCTCCTCCCCCTATGTCATCTCACCTCAGCAGAAAACTCCACCTCATCTCTCAGCCCTTTATAAACAGAAGATTGATACTTTAATAGTTCCTGCTGAGCGGGCTTTAGCCCCAGGTATCAGCCAGGAGGCATAGTCTTCAGGAAGTGCAGGGGAGTCACAGGACTGCAGGGACAGGAGCTTCTCAGCTTCCAAGGGACAGAGCTGGCTCAGCGATCACCTCTGCCCCCTCCCTGCGAGAAGAAGGCCTACATCCTGAGAGGGCTTTAGCCCCAGGAATCAGCCCGGAGGCATAGGCCTCAGGAAGTGCAGGGGAGCCACAGGATTGCAGGGACTGGAGTCTCTCAGCTTCCGAGGGACAGAGCTGGACCAGCGAACACCTCTGCCCCCTGCCTGCTAGGGGAGGACTTCCCCCCAAGGCCGGCTTCAGCCCAAGGACTCAGGTGAGATCCACCATTTTTTTCTCTGGGGTCTTGCTAGGGCAGGACCAGCCGGGGGACATAGACCTCAGGAAGTGCAGGGGAGTCACAGGACTGCAGAGACAGGAGTCTCTCAGCTTCCAAGAGACAGAGCTGGCTCAGCGATCACCTCAGCCCCCTCCCTGGGAGCACAGGGCTTCCCTCTAGGACAAGCTTCAGACCAAGTACTCAGGCGGGACCAGCTGGGAGGCACAGGCCTCAGGAGTGGAAGGGGAGTTGCAGGGCAGCAAGGAAAGATGAAGCTCTAAGACGCCAAGAATTTCTAACACCAGAAATCAAGAGATGGCAAAAGGCAAACGCAAGAATCCTACCAACAGAAACCAAGACTGCTTGGCTTCACCAGAACCTAGTACTCCCACCTCAGCAAGCCCTGGATATCCCAAAACGCCAGAAAAGCAAGATTTGGATCTAAAGACTCATCTCACAATGCTGATAGAGGAACTTAAGAGGGACATGAATAACTCCCTTAAAGAAATACAGGAGAAAAAAGATAAAGAGATACAAGCCCTTAAAGAGGAAACAAAAAAATCCCATAAAGAATTACAGGAGATCACAAGTAAACAAATAGAAGCCCTTAAAGAGCAAACCCAAAAATCCCTTAAGGAATTGCAGGAAAACACAAACAAACAGGTGAAGGATCTGAATAAAACCATTCAGGACCTAAAAATGGAAGTAGAAACAATAAAGAAATCACAAAAGGAGACAACCCTGGAGTTAGAAATCTTAGGAAAAAAGTCAAGAAACTTAGATGCAAGCATCACCAACAGAATACAAGAGATAGAAGAGAGAATCTCAGGGACAGAAGATAACATGGACAACATTGACAGAACAATCAAAGAAAATGCAAAATGCAAAAAGACCCTAACCCAAAACATCCAGGAAATCCAGGACACAATGAGAAGACCAAACCTAAGGATAATAGGTATAGAAGAAAGTGAAGACCTCCAACTTAAAGGGCCAATAAATATCTTCAATAAAATTATAGAAGAAAAATTCCCTAACCTAAAGAAAGAGTTGCCCATGAACATACAAGAAGCCTACAGAACTCCAAATAGACTGGACCAGAAAAGAAATTCTTCCCGCCACATAATAGTCAAATCACCAAATGCACAAAACAAAGAAAGAATTTTAAAAGCAGTAAGGGAAAAAGGTCAAGTAACATATAAAGGCAGGCCTATCAGAATTACACCAGACTTCTCACCAGAGACTATGAAAGCTAGAAGATCCTGGGCAGATGTCAT
>JADRCD010075477.1:0-17734 GCA_019843815.1 Montemys delectorum | reverse complement strand
TCTCTCTCTCTCTCTCTCTCTCTCTCTCTCTCTCTCTCTCTCTCTCTGTGTGTGTGTGTGTGTGTGTGTGTGTGTGTGTGTGTGTATGAGTGTGTGCACATGCAGGCTCGAGGTTGCTCTCAGGAATCTTCCTCCACCACTCTTGACCTTATGGTTTGAGGCAGGGTCTCTCAATCAAACCCTGAGAATGCTGATGTGTCCAATCTCACTAGTTAGCTTGCTCTAGGAATGGCCTGTCTCCACCTTCTGAAGCTAGAATTAGAGACAAGCCCTTATGCTTACCTGGCATTTGTGTGCATTTGGAGAATCCAAATCCCAGTCCTCCTGTTTGAGCAGCAAGGATTTAACCCTCAGCAATTCCCTGAGCCTTCTTTTGCTTTTTAAGCATTAGAAATTTCAAGAAGCAATGATGGCAATTGATCCTTCAAGGAAAGCAAAGCTGTGCATGTGCACGTGTGTGTGAGTGTATGTGTGTGTGTGTTTGATGATTGTTTATTTTTCTTGTTTTGATTCATTATACCATGTGTATGGCTTCCGGATGCAGGCCACGTCCTTGTCATCATGTGCCAGGTGTCCATGGTCTGCCCCCTGCAGAATTTTCCAGCTACCATCTGGCTAATATCATCTTCTCATTCTGGTTTCAGTCTGTCTGCCATGCTGCCTTGTGCCATGGGATCTTTGCACCTACCAGGCACTCTGGGGCCTTCTCCTTCACTCCCCTTTCCACCCATTCCCATTCTCGGCAGATCAGCTGTTACCAGATCATGTGTGAGGTATCGTCTTGGCTCTCTGTATTTGGCTCTGTTCCTTGCCCTGACACTTGTGTGACCTGGTAACTCCAGAGGGCAGTTCTCAGAAGATGAGTGCTTGGCCCATGCTTCAGCCCTTCATGGTTAGTTCCCTACACAGAGTTGAATGTATCGACTGAACGAACACTGCTGGGAAGGGATAAAGAGAAGCAAAGGAACAGCCAAGGCGATGGTGTGATGGCTCATAATTTCAGTACTTGGGAGTCAGAGATGGAGGAACCCCAGATCCTAGCCAAGATGAGGGTGGGATGAAGAAGTGCAAGTAAGAGAGGAAAAAGAGATCAGAGCACAGAACTCCTCTTCCACATCACCAGCATGTGATGTGAGGAACTCAGAAATCGGAACAAAAGTTCTAGAAAAGCAAAATATCCCAACAAGGGACAAATAGCATCTCCACCTGGGATCCCTTGGGAAGGCTTGATAGGTGCAAGGACAGAGGACAACCTCCAGTGGCCAGAGGATATCCATGACCACCCTGCTCATGGCCAGTCCCATTTCTCTCAGCATACTTTATGAGTAGGTACTTTCTGCTTGGAGACCAAGTAGGGTCCAAGGGCAATGTTTGCTGAATGAAGCCCCGTGCCTTTAACTCCAAGTCACCATTTCAACAGGGACCCTTCATCACGCCGTAGGAAGGCAGACTATGGGTATTAAGCACTCATGGGCACTAAGGTAACAGGAAATGACCTTCTTTGAATATTTTCAGAGAGACTCATTTTTCTATTTGTTTAGCTAGAGCCTTGGCACCCCACGCTCCATAAAGCACTTCCAAATGGCTTCCAGAGGGTTTGTAACAGCAGCTCTGACAGCTAAGTATTTGCATAAGCTGGGGGGCAGGTGTCTTGTAACACGTGTGTGTTTGGAAGGGGTGCTTGGATTCTATCCACCTGACATCCCTCTGACTGGTGGCCAAGGGACCAAGGATGCACCTAGATAAATATTAACCCCCAGCCAAAACTAGATGGGAGGCATGACAACTAAGACCCACCAGAAGCTGCCCCTTCCTCAAAATTTCAGGGTGTGTATGTGTGTGGGTGTGGGTGTGAATGCATGCACACACATGTGTGGGTGTTTGCATGTGCACGTGTATGCTTATACTTGTTTGTGCACATGTGTGGAGGCTACGGATCCACGTCACGTGTTTCCTCAGTCACTTTCCTTTTATCTTTTTGAAATAGAGTCTCTTGCTGAATTTGGAACTTGTAGACTGACTAGCTAGCTGGAAAAACCCCAGGGATGGCCCTGTCTCTACCTCCTCAGTGTTGGGATTAAAATTTCAGTGTTTAAAGGTCATTGAGGACTCTGGGGAAGAAAGGGTCCAGGCACCACCCATCATCACCTTGGGAAATCCTTGAGGATGATGGATGCCCTTGCTGTCAGCTGTAAGGATGGCTGTAAGAACCAGTTATGTGAGAATACCCCCTATTTGTACTGAGCTTGCTCTGAATAGTGTCAACATACCTGGTCTCTACCTGACTTCTCTTATAGTAGAGAGAAGAGTAAAAGCAGAAGAAGAGAATCTTTGTGTATCTAAAAATTCAATAGTAAACTTGTAGAGGCTACCTGAGGCTTAAGATGGGAGCTGCCACCATCTTGCTGACAGAGAAAGCTTACTGTGGAACTTGGTCAGCTTTCCTGGCATCAGAACGGATGTCACAACAAACATCAAACCCCTGTCTTAGTCAGGGTTACTATTGTGGTGATGAAACACCATAACCAATGCAAGGAAGGGTTTATTTGGCTTACACTTCCATATCACAGTTCATCATCAAAGAAAGCCAGGGCAGGAACTCAAGCAGGACAGGAACGTGGAGGCAGGAGCTGATGCAGAGGCCATAGAGCGATGTTGCTTACTGGCTTGCTCCTCACAGCTTGCTAAGCCTGCTTTCCTATAGAACCCAGGACCACCAGCCTAGGGTGATCCAACTCACAATTGGGTCCTCCCCCGTCAATCATTAAGAGAACCTTCTACAGACTTGCTGATAGCCTGGTCTTATGGAGGCAGTTTCTCAATCAAAGTTCCCTTCTTTTGTATGACTGTAGCTTGTGTCAAGTTGACATAAAACGAACATACCGCAGAACTGATATCTGCAGTCTAGGGGGAAAAAATGCCTTCCAGAAGATCTGGCTGAAGAGCAGCAATGGGGGCAACCCAGGAAGTCCTGTTCTTCAGGCATGCCCAGGCCCAAGTGTGTATTCCTCCTTCTCTGACTGCCAGTGTGTGAGTGATCTTAGGACATTGGGTCATTTTCTGGGGTCTCCATGTTCTCATCGGTAAGATGACAATCAGTGGTAGCCAGGCTTCCTTCTGTGTTTACCAGCACACACCTGCTGACTTCCTGAATTCTAGTTGTATTAGAGGCCGAGAAGCACAAGGTCCCCCACTAGGGAGCTTAAATACTGATTGGGGAGACAGACAGAGAATAAAACACATAAAGTCATCAGACAGTGTCCGGTATGAGAAGATGAGGAGGCAGGGTGATGAGATTTAATGACTATGTGCTCAGTCCTTCTCGCTGTGCAGTGAGTTCTTTGGATAGGAGCATGCTGCTTCTTTAACCTTTAACATGTCAGGAACCAGTGTTGCCCGAGAAGCCCCTCACATCACAGTGTTGCCTGAGCATGCCACCAGCAGTCACAGACTTCCCTCTTCTAGGCCCATTATTTCCCAGGACCTTTGTATGTGCCCCAGGAGAGCCCATGGTCCAAGTGAGAAGTGCGTCACGTGACACCTGGACCTCCAAGCTCAGCCCTCTCATCACCACCCAGGTGTGGCTAGCAGCAGGCATCACTTTTATGCTGGTCTCTGGAATGTACTTTATAAAGGAGCACCTATAAGATGTACCCGCCGCAGCCACCCCTTCCAGGCCCTCTGGGACAGTGTCGGCAGAGCTGGCTCTCATATACTTTTCATTTTGCTTCATGTTAGAGATCATAGCACTTGGCTGGTAGCAGACCCCGAACCAGTATGGAATGGGCAGAGGCGAGAACACTTGCATTTTCAGCTGTCTGTGAGAAACGCAGGCTCTGCCTTTAGTAATAAGCTTTATATTTCACCAACTGGCAGCCCTAAATGCCTCTGTTTGTTCTGGCATTGGCCCCATAAAATTGCAGAGCCCTTCTGTGACTGCTGGTTGTGGGGTGTGGTTGGATGGATCCTGCGAAACAGTGAGGTCCAAGCCGTCAACCAATAAAGACAGGCCAATGAGCAAGCAGCTGACCAATTAAAGTATACGTCGTTTATTAAAAAAAAGGGGGGAGGGGAGTGTGTTCAGCTGTGATTGTTTATCATGGCCCTGGATGAGAGCTAGGAAAGCTGTTTCTAGGTGCTTCACAGAGGAGCCCTGTTTGAGTGACCTCTAGAAGTGGGGTACCCTAAATGAGCCATTCACACTTGGGGCATATCAGACTCTTTGCTTTGGTTTGAGGCAGGTTCTCGTGTAGCCCATGAGTTCGGTTCATTCCACACATATGCTCTGCAGGTGGCACAGGAAACGTTTGAGTCCCTACTCTCATGGGGCTTCAATTGTGTCAGAGCCAGCCAGCCAGTGAACAAACAAGCAAGTCCTTTTTCTAGGTTCTGGGAAATGGGGTTTCATCATTGCGTCTGTGCCATATCAGTAGGACAGTGTGCCTGTGCTCTGTACAAAGGGTCTGAGAGTTGAAGGTCTATTGGCCAGAGCACAGTCTGGATATGTGAGTGATGCTAGGTAGTAAGGTTAGAGCATGAAACTAGCTGGGTGTTGCTGTGGGGCTTGGGAAAGTCCTGAACTCACATGCCCAGGGCACAGAGACCTGGAGGAAGGCAGACAGATATCTAGGGATGAAGTACAGATGTCCCAAGACAGGCCTAAGCATAGGGTATTTTTGAGGATTACAATGGGAAGTTATAACAAATGCCAGCTCAGAGCAGGTTCTGCCGAAGGGTATGTGTTTTGCATGGTTTGCCTGTTGTATAGAGCAGTATTACAGTAGAGGACAAGCCTTTGACAGCCAGGACCAACGTCACCCCAGTCATTCCTAGGATTTGTGACTTAAGCTAGTGGCTTTGTCTCTGCTGGTTTGTGTCCTCACCTGACTGGGCACCATCATGACCAGCTGGATACAGAGTGGATCTTCCCAAGGTTGAGCATGTTTCAGCACCCTGGACAGCATCAGAGTATGCCCATCAGAGTACGCACGGGGTCACATAGACCTGGCCCCAGACTGATTTTGCTCTCTGAAAAGAGAGGACATCAGGATCTGCCTCTGGGCTGTGAGAGCATGGCAGAGAGACATCCCCGATCTGACAAGCATTTGGAGATTCCCATGGAGAGCCCCACGCTGGGCTGTGGACAATGAGCTACTGGAGAGCTGATGTCAGGTGCCATAAGTGGATGTGTACAGAGAGGCAGGCATTAGTAGGCAGGGGGCCTGGGGAGGAATAGCATCATCTGAGATGAGATGTCTAAGGAAGTCTTTAATCTGA
This sequence comes from Montemys delectorum, assembly GCA_019843815.1. Lineage (NCBI taxonomy): Eukaryota > Metazoa > Chordata > Mammalia > Rodentia > Muridae > Montemys > Montemys delectorum. The sequence goes on along the minus strand of JADRCD010075477.1, from coordinate 12,457 downwards.
GCCTTGAATAGGATGACAGGAGTGACTGTGGACAGTTCTATGACTTGCTGTGCTAGGGGCAGAGACAGTACAAATGCCTGGGGTCTGGGATGGATACCAGGAGCAGGCAGGATGGGGGAAGCACAGACACAAGGTAGCAGTGATGGTATTGGGGCAGATAAGGAGGGTCACGTGGGCCTCTCAGCCTCAGCAAGGGCTCTGCACCCATCTCAGTGCAGGAGAAAGCCACTTTGAGTACCTGTTGTGGGCAGGAAGCTCTGAGCACATTGCTTTCTCGGCCCCAGTAGGGTGCTCATTAGCTAATAGACACACTAGTGTGTGGACGACAGTTTCTTGGGATCCTAGAGTGGAGCACAGGCCCTATCATTTTGGGAGAGTGGAGGCATTATGTTTGGCTTTTTGAGACAGGGATTCTCTGTGTAGCTCTGGATGTCCTGGAACTCACTCTGTCAATCTGCTGCTGACCTTGAACTCAGAGATCTCCACCTGCCTCTGCCTCCTGAGTGTTGGGATTAAAGGCATGCACTAGTGCACCTAGCAGACAAACCCTTTTGCATAAACACTGTTGTATCTATAAGATAATGTTTATCTTCTTGTGTTTTAAATTCACAAGTCACATCTGGCTTGGCAAGGTTAGGTGGCTTTCTCAGATGCATAGCTAGGATTAGCATTAGAATATGAACACAGGTAATACTCAGAACATAGTGGCTTCCACTCTGACTGCCTCCCAGCACCCAGAGGAAACAGTGGTGCCAGCAAATAAAACAATTTGAGTTAGAGAACGTGGAAGGCCATGACAGGAGCAACCTCGGGAAGGGTCAAAGAAGGACTGAATGTCTCTGACTCAAGGGCTAGGAAGGCCTCACAGAGGGCTAAGCCTGCTGGTGCCTGGCAGCTGAAAAAGAACCTGGACCCTTCCTGCTTCACTGTTTTGTTCCCTGTCCCTCAGCGACATCTAAACTGCAGCTGGGCCTCATGCACCAGCCAAGGACTCATGTCCGTGATTCATTCATAAACATTTATTTCTCTCTAAATCAGCAAATGGTGGCGTCCATCTCTGACAGCGGGTGTTCACAGAACACACACCCTCTTGGCACTGGGAGACTATCAGCGGTGTCCTGTTTGAGGATAGCAAGTGTGGGGGGCCTTGCTTATTGTCACTTCCAGGGTAGGAACCCACACCTTCATGCTCTCTAGTAGGCTTGGGTCTGGAGCTCAGCTTCAGCCGTCTCTGAAGACGGCAAATTTCCCCGGGTGGGGGGTGGGTGAGGGTGGGCTGGGTTGTTAGGACCTCTTGAATGGATGAAGGTGATTGATGATGATGATTACAAAGCAGTAATGGTGGTGGTGATGAAGACAATGATCCTAATGACAATGACAACAATGATGGTGATGATGGTAATCATCCTGCAAGCAGATGTTAGTTAAGCACACACTTTCTCTGCTCCTGGACTGGGTTAATGTCACAGAGAAGGACCACCCTCTGTTCTTCAGGGCCATGTCTCTCATTAGCATAGGCAAGCTCAGACTCCCTGGATGGTCTTTAAATTGCACAAGCAGTCCTGGGCAAACAGTTACATGCATGCTTCCAAACTGTAGCATTATTGATGACTCAAACATTACAACTTCACATCAATAGCTAGAAAAAATGTAGTGTGTTTGTGTACGTGGAATACATAAATGCACAGGGGTGAGGGGAATCACTCAATTTTTAGAATGACTTCTTTGTATACCTCATCCTGTTTGCCTATGTGGCCCTAACCCAGGTCTCTTGGTTTTGCCTCCACTCTCCCACTTGATGCTGTGCTCTCAGTGGGAAGTTACAGAGGCCTGGAGAGGTTCAGGCTCATCCTTGGGGAGTGAGAGTGGGAAGCCCTGAGCAGGTGACCCGAGAGTCTATAAGCTGTCCTTGCAGAAGGCAGACTTGATGTTCCTGGGCTCTATGTTGCCACAGCAACAACCCTATCGAGCCCCTTCTGCTGACTGCATTTAAATTGCAGACTCAACAATCCAACTTGAGCCTCAATTTAAAAGTATTTCAACCAGTACAGCCCTGCAATGTGGGAGCAATATTATCTGCACATTAAACACCAAATGATAGCTAACGTGTTGATTGACATTTAACCAGCATCCAGTGTGAAGATGGCTTTTTTTTTTCCTATGGAGTCGGGCCTCACTAGGCATGTGTAATAATTAATTGGCATTAACAAACATAATCGTGTGACTCTAAATGAAGAGTGCAGTGAAGCTGGTTGTGACTGGAAAGTGAGGTTTCTTTATATCAAGTTCCGGCTGTCTATCTAACACGTTACGTGTCAGGGAAAAGCTCTGGTTTTCATTCAAGACACACAGCCTGAATCTCCTGTGGCCTCCTGCCAAAAGCTTGTGTGCTTGTGATCCAGCCTCTGGGGTTTGACAAATGCTGCTTCTTGGCTTTACTGTGGCTTTGGGATGTGCTTTTCAGAGACCTGTTGTCCCAAGCCAAAGACCAGGTGACAGGAAAGATGTTTCACATTCAAGCTCTTGCTTGAATCAACCTCTTTGGCTGTCCATGCGTTCCATGGGGCCACTGCAATGCTGAGTGTGAGCATACTGGCCCCTTGGCCTCAGGAGTGGTGGGGAGGCGACTGCTAGCCTCTGCCACAGCTGCAGTGCCGAGGCTCGTCCCGACTGTGTTTCCTGTATGCTTCTACTTTATATTAACTTATTTAACAAAGGTAGTAAATTCGTCAGCACCGAATTAACCAGTTCACTCACTCTTTAACTCGAGAGTCAGAGGAAGCGGGATTAATTCACAGATTTTTGCTGCAATGCACACCACTTCCTTCTTGAGCTCAGAGACAATAGACATCACACCAACAGCATGTGTGAGGTCCTCATCAGGAGACCTTTTCCACACTGCCAGTGGGAGTATAGCTTACTACAGCCACAGGAAGTGCAACACTTCAAATTATAAATAAATGAAATGAAATGGATGTGTATCAAACTATTGCAGTTGCACTACTGGGTATGTAGCCAAGGGAGTGAAATCAGGCAGTCAAAAAGATGCTTGCACGACCATGTTCATTGATATGCTATTCAGGCTAGCCACAGTACAGCTAGAGCGACAACCTAAGTGTCCCTCAACGGGCTGAATAAGGAAGATATGGCACAGGTACCCAGTGGGATACCACTCTGCCTTCATAATGGATGAAATCCAGAAGATGTTATGTTAGCAAAAAAAAAAAAAAAAAAAAAAAAAAACAAAGGAAGACAATTACTATATCATGACATTTATATCCAGAATCTTTAAAAGGGTTTTCCCAGATACATTGCACTGGCTAGTTTTTATTGTTAACTTGACACAACCTTTATCACCTGGAAAGAGGGAACTTCACCTGAAGAATTGCCTCAATCAGATTGGCCACTGGCCATGTGTGTGAGAGATTGTCTTGACTGATGTGAGAAGGCTCAGCCCACTGAGGTGGGGGCAGGCAGGAGAGGGCTTTGTAAAACAGCTAGCTCAGCATGGGCCAGGAGTGAGCCAATCTGTAGCCTTTTTTTTTTAGTCCTTGCTTGCGTTTCTGTCCTGAGTTCCTTCAAGGACAGGCTGTGACCTGGGAGTGTAAACCAAAACAAATCCTTCCCTCCCCAAGTTGCTTTTGATCAGAGTTTTATCAGAGAAACAGAAAGCCAAACTAGGACAGACATAGGAAACAGAACAGTGCTTGTCTGGGACCGGGGCAGGCATGGGAAGATCGGAGTTATCATCCTGCACAGAGTTTCAGTCGGAGGGGAGGATTACGCTCCATGCTTTCTGCATAGAAGGTGACTATGGTTAGCACCATGCATTGTGCATTTCAGAACAATTAGATTTCAAAGATTTTCATGATAAATGATCAATGTGGAAGGTGAAGTGTGTATTAATTACCCTACTGTGATGACCATCTAGTGTACATACATACATGGAGACAACACATCGAGTCCCACATATATATGGATTCTATAAAGCCATCAAAGAATAATAACAGTGTCAGCACTCGACACTAAGCTAGCCCTAGACAGACCATCCACTGTGTGAGGCTGAAGCAGAGAGGCTGAAGGTGGCATTGTTGACCTCATTTGAGCTGTACCTCCAGCCCTGTTTCCCCCACTCTGAGGGTTCAGCTATGACACTGGAAGATCTTGAAGATATTTGGGGTGAAAATAAGTTGCACTGAGTAGAAACATAATAAATACACAAGCTGTGAATGCTGAGGACGAACTTAGCAGAGTCCATCAAGAGTCAGTTCTGCTTATGAGGATCCTCCACCCTTTGGCAGGTCTTGACCCCGGACACTCCGTAAGCATTGTGGGATTCAAAAGAGCAGTGAAGGGTCGTTGCATCCTCTCTGCTTTTCTACAGTTACCACTTCTTTCCAATTCATTGTGGTCATAATTTCAATGAGGTAATTCTGCCTTGGCTTAAATGAAGTTTCTATCTCTCACCTGACCCAAATCCTTCAGATATGCTGAGGTTTAAACTTCTTTCTCTACTGGTCATTGTTCTCATAAGGGTCATGCAAGAGCAAGAAACAGCATGTTGACAGTGAGCTATTCTGGAGTGTTGTACTCACACGGTAGGAACAACCCATCCCCAGGGCTTCATGTCCATATGAGCTGATCCACATGCATCCATCAGGAGAAGTGCCTTTTTAGGATACGCATATTGTGATGGGCAGGCATGAACATTGGAAGACCATGGGTTCATCCTGGGATCTTTCCTATAATTCCTGCTGTGGCCTTACCTGGGAGATTGGAGAATGGAGTGCATGGTGGTGTCATCCCCACACATGTTTGAGTACTTCATGTATTTGGTCACTTATGGTCTCATGCATAAGTTTTTAGTACACACTATCACAATACATACAAGACTTGTGCTGGCCAATGCAATCTACTTATCCTTTTCTCAAGAAGTTAATCCACATTGGGGGCCATTCACAGACAGACAGGAATACTTACTGGGCATTGAGTAGCATTTTTAAGGTTCCCAATAACATTTCCTTGTGGTTTAATATGGGATACGCCATTTTGGCAGATCCTTATCAGTATCAGGGGGACATTTTGGATCTTTGCTAAGTCCTCACTGTGGCAGTGCCCTATAGCAATCCAGCTTCCAGGATCAAGCCTGGGTACCCCAGCCTCACACTGAACGTGTGCTCATACGTGTCACCATGCGCAAGGTATAACAAAAGTTCCCTTTTCTTAAAACTTCATAATATTGGCAGGTAGCTTGTCCTGTACTTTCTTCCAGTAGTTCTTGCGAGAGTTCTTCCAGAAATTTCTTTCTGGAAATAGGACCTTGATATTTGGGGGGGAGGGGATGTACTCATTCATATTCTTTCTCTCTCCCTTTGCCTCTTTCTGATAATGGAAACCACAGCTGTTGAGGATGACAATTGCTAAACAAAGGCTCGGAGATGAAGAAATTGGCATGAGGCACTTTGCAGCTCATGAGCGGGAAGACTTGGTCGAGCAGCTGGAGCGAGCTAAGGAACAGGTGACTGCTCAGCTCTCTTTTGAGTTGGGATGCCTGCATGTGGTCTCACAGCAGGAAATAGGGGACACACGCTCCTGCAGCCCTTCATAGCAGGAGGTAGGGCACATGTGCTATTGTGTCCATGTCCAAGAGGAGGCCAGAGGATGACCAGAGAGGGCTTGACTTCCTCAGTTCTTCCTAGGTTTGTGATGAGTACTGATCCCTAGCTGGGTGGTATTCAGTGCTGACCATTGTTATTCTGAGCACACCAAGAGGCTTGCTCCCATTCAGCCACATAGATAGCAGGGAGGAAATGTCACAAACCGGCCTTTAATTTATGAGTTTCCACTAAGATGCTGAGTGATGCTTTTAGGCAGGATTTCAGAGAGTGCAGACCCCTGCCTGGAGAGCAGCTACAAGAAAGGAGACTGCCTTTCTCTTCTCTTGCTAACTGGCCACTGGGTGCCCAGGTTTGAGTGGCTTGGAACCCCATGCATTTGTAAGGCTCTCGGATCAGCTTGCTGGACGAGAGAAATGTGAAAGGGTTAGAGCTCATGCTCATCCACCCCATCCATGATAAGTATCTGGCTGGAAAGGGTCCCCTAGCTCCAGCCTTTACCCAGCCTGCAATGCAATGTGGTGTAGTATGCAACAGACTCTAGCACTTGAATAGTACCCATAAGCCTCCAAGTCAGCCAATCATGTGGAAGTTACATCCCTGGCCCCAATATCTACATTTGAGAATGTCTGTGACATTCCTTGGATTTCAGATAGAGTCGTTAGAGCATGACCTACAGGCCTCAGTGGATGAACTCCAGGATGTTAAGGAAGAGCGGGCTTCCTACCAGGACAAAGTGGACAGACTGAACCAGGAGCTCAACCACATCCTGGGTGGTCATGAGAACCGTATTATTGATGTGGATGCTCTGTGCATGGAGAACAGGCAAGTGCCAAGCATCCCAGGGAGACTCGTGTGTGTGTGTGTGTGTGTGTTGTCCCTGAAACCCTGTCTACAATTAGGATAGCTGCATTTGGAATAAAAAGCGTGTCACGACCCCAAAATATTGGCACTGGCATGTACCGGTTATAAAAATAAGAAAAAAGGGAGAGATACCCACATCTCTAGCCTCCCTCACTCTCTGTATACCTTCTCTGATTCAGCCACAGGGGTGAAGAGCCAGGGAGAGTTGTTTGTGACTGCTGTCAAGGAGAGGGGAAAGAATAAGAAAATAAATTGAGAAATTCCCTTAGCAGTATCTTTGCCCCCAGGCACATTTCAGCGTGTGGATGTGTCTGACTCATGTTATGGCTGGCGTCTTCTCTTCCTGGTTTGCTCCCCAGTGGAATCATCTTAATGAGAATTATGTGGAAACGATGTTGTCGTCCCTCAGGAGATCTCCAAGAGGGCTGTTTTAAAATGGGGTGTCTGTGATTTGGGCATGTCTGACCTTGATCATCATATCTATATTTATAAAAGGTCACATTTTCTTGCCCCCTCCCCTTCAGGATGAGAAAGAAGTCGTTACATACAAACGACGGTGGGACTTCATGCTTTGCTCATATCATTCAGGGGGCTTCATTTTGCCCCCATGCTCATTCCGGTTATGGGTATGTGTTTGTTTTATTTTTTTCTAGATATCTCCAGGAGAGACTGAAACAACTCCACGAGGAGGTCAGCCTTCTGAAATCGAACATTGCCAAGTACAAGGTAACTTAACCAAGACTGTGATTAGCCACTCAGCATCTGAGTGTCAGCCTATTATGATTCTCTTTAATGCTTCAAAGACATCTCATCACTCTCCTGTCCTCCCAAATGGAGCCCAGCAAGACCCTAAATTCGAGTAGCCAGGAAAATCAGCCACATACACATGGACTCCAAACATCATTTTTCCCTGGCATCTGCATCTATGTCTATAGTCTGGACAAGATACTCTGAGATCTCCAAAACCTGCATGCTCCCACCTTGGAGCCTCAGCCCTGTGAACTCAAGGATCCTCTTCACTTCCTCTATGAAATGTTGCAGTTGTCAGATGCTATTTATCTCATAATTATCCCCAAGAAAATGGTTTCTGTGGGAGAAGAAACGAAGACGGACACCACAACCCAAGCGCTAATATTAGAGGCACCCTGAGAGGACAGAATGCTAGAATTTGCTACACTGTTATTTAGTCTAATCCCAGCTCCATTGGTTTGATAATATCTATTTCTGCAGATGTTAGTTGTAAGTGTTATAATTGGAAGACTCTCCTGGGTCTATCTGCTTTGAAAACAGATTGACGTTTCTTCCTGAGGGTGAAGTTTCACAGCCAACTGAATGCTAGGGAGAGCTGGCACATTGTTCTGGTTGCTGACACTGACTTTTGTTCTCAGAGATCACCATGGCTTTTCATTTGGTGGGAGCCAGACTTCCATTTACATCAATGTATAGATAAACAGGGGCCAAGGAAGAATGTGCTTTTTAGCATGTAAATTTTCAGCCATATTTATCCTTTCATGTAGCATATATCTTGTTCATGTTCCAAACCCTGGCTTAATACTGCATATTGGTGTGAATCAAGAGTCCATTCTAAGAATGGCTGTAGTAGCGTGTTCACTCAATCCTGTGTCCAAGGCAGACATCACTAATTGACCATGATCTCTTTCCAACCCAACCATCATATGCTTCCTGATACCATCTATGGTACATGAAAGCAAATGTAGTGTTCATCTTATGTCTATTCTAAAATGATTTCCATAGCAAGTCTTTCTACCTGTTAGACTGGGTTCTAGCCTCAGATTTGATTTAAAGAACATGAATTAAATACGTCTGAATGTAAGGGACTACAATTACTGCCTTTCTCCTTTGCAGTAACTTAAAGCCAAACCAACCCTCTATGTGGAGCCTTTTAAAACTCCAAGGACTGAGAGTTCTATATTTTAGGCTGCATTTGGAGTCTGCCAGGGTTCTTATGAGTACACAGGGTGTATCCTTAACAAGGAATGTTTTTGTTCCTGCCTTTTCTGACAAAGGTTTTTGGTTTTTCCATTGCTGCTGCAGAATGCTCTCGAGAGACGGAAAAACTCCAAGAGCCAAGGCAAATCCAGCAGTAGTGCTCTGACTGGGGTCTTGTCTGCGAAGCAAGGTAGGTGTTAATATCCAGATGGGACCAACTTCTGAGCACAGAGCTGTAGTCTATGTCCCACCCAAACCTCTGGGACAGAAAACTGCCACTTACATCAGGATTGCCTCAGTTCTTCCAACCCAGACAAATCCCTACCTGGGCTCCTGGTTTGACAGGACTTGAGGAGAGGGCCTGAGAATTTACATGTCTGCAGGGTTGCCAGGCCATGGTGCTGCAGTGGGAGACTCCACTTTAAGAATCACCATCTTCAAGTTTCACCAGTAATCGGATCTATGTCCTCCTGAGGATGTTTTTCCTTTCCCATTACCACCTGAGAACCTCTGGAGGCTCAGCCTCCACGAGTGTGTTTCTCCTGGCTTCTGCAGGCAGAACGGAGAAGCCCTTACTGCATAGGTCATGGCACTGTGGATCATGTGAACACATGCCGTTTTCTGAGAAGCTTTTATTGATTGAGGCTTTTGTGCCTCCTTCCTGTCGATTCCAATGAAAAATAATGATCTTCCAGGAGCAGTCCAGAGGGGAATAAATAGAAGAAAGCTTGAATCTGGTACTTCATATTCTGCAGTCAGTTCTCGACTTAAGCCTAGGATACACAGGCCTGCTCCTCAGGTGCTGACAGTACGGACCAGCAGCTATCATGGCCCGTCTTAATCAAAACTGGCTTTAAAAAGCATAGCATCTTCAGTGGCCCTAACAATCAAGGTTCTTTTTCAAGCAGATTTTTCCCCACTGATCTAGAAGAGAACATCCTAGAATTATCCTAGGATAATTCTACAAAATTTATGTTCTATAAAACATCCTTGAATAGAATATAAGTGTGGAAAATCCCATCTATGTGATTGAGCAGTAAAGTGTCTGCTGTGTAAGTGTAAGGCCCTGAGTTCGATCTCCAGAGCCCATGTAAAAATTTTGTTGTAGTGGAGTTTGAGGCCATCTGGTCTACCTGTCAAGTTCTAGGCTAGCCAGGGCTACAGAGCGAGACTTTGACTCAAAAGTAAAAAGTGGAGAGAGAGTAAGGAAAGGACTGATGTCAACCTGTTTCTTCTATACCCACACATGTATGTACACACATGAACATGTACACATGCATGAACATGGTTAGCCCTGGATACCATACCTAGCTACCAGCTTAGAGTATGGAGCCCTGTGCTGACTCTTATGCCACAAGTGCCAGCCATACTCAAAGACCATACAGAGATATGCCCTGACCCAAGTCTTCTAGAAAAATCTGTGAGAGAACCTTATTACCATGAACTACTGGATTGGTAATCAAAGTGTATTAGCATAGCGACCCATCATGACAAACCTAAACAAATTCTTTAGCAAGAACTAGCAAGAAATAAGTTAGACACATATGAACTTTTAACTGCAAGAAATATCCTCATACATTCTGTATTTCAACTGGAAATGGCATAAATACCTAGCTAAATTAGTAGTTACAGACCTAGATGGGCTATTGAGGTACGCATTCACCTTTATGACTTAGGAGATATAAATGGGATTGAAATGTTGTTAAGTAAAAAAGTAAAAAATCCCCCCATTTTAGAAGACTATTGAATAAATCTGTATACATACATATAGTCACATAGGAAATGACAGTTGAAAGAGTCACAGTGTTTTGTCATAGTCAAAAAGAGTACGGGGTAACTGTCACTTCCGTTCTTCTCTCCACTGGTTTACCCCTTAAAGTGCTATATTATTTTTGCAATAATCACAGAGCCTGAAGATCAAGGATTCATTGTCATCTGCAGGGTAGTATGACCTTGAATGAGTGTTTTTTTAAACTCATCTGAGACTTGCTTTATTGTTTACAAAATGGAAATAAATAATACTTGCTAGGTTTTTTTTTTTTTTTCAGTTCAAAATCTCAGTGAGTTAGCATAAAAAAGTCTCCAGCCATTGGCAAGTGAAAATATTGTTAGTCTCTGAACAGCTTGCAAGTGGCTGGATGTGAGCATGGCTCAGTGAGAGCATACTTGCTTAGCATGTGCAAAGCCCTGGGTTCTATTCCAGTTTGACAAAAAGAAGAAAATAAAAACAGGGGGAGGGGGAGGGGGAGGGGAGGATCAAGCATCTGTAAGGCTTCTCTGCTTAACTCTCACACTGTGTTTTCTGTTGTTTTCCTTGTGGTAGTTGAGGAAGGCTCTCAGTAAAACACAAGGGTCATGTCAAAGCTTGGGCCTCCCATTATCCAGGAATAACCAACATGGGTTTGCAGTCTCATGTTGCAGAGTCCACGACTGAGCTGTCAACTTTGTCTTCCCTAGTTCAGGATCTGCTCTCTGAAGACCATGGGTGCAGCCTCCCAGCTACTCCTCAGTCCATCGCTGACCTGAAGTCTCTGGCCACTGCCCTGCTGGAGACGATCCATGAGAAAAACATGGTCATTCAGCATCAGAGGCAAACCAACAGGTGGGTGGTCTAGGTGGTAAGAGAGTGGGCTTCCAGAAATAAGCCACAAGCCTTCTGGGAAGAAGGTAACACCCCTAATATCTACGGGAAAAAAAAAACAACAAGCATGAAACCAGAACCATGCTTCTATGTTGCTTTGGCATCCTGCTTATGCACCAAAATCAATGAAGCAGGAATCCTGATTTCCTAGATAGCCTGGTCCTCTGAGCTCCGCTCTAGGCAACACCAGTTTCATAGTAGCTCCCATAGGACAGTGCTAGCGTTCTTGCCTCTTTCTTAGATCTTCTTTGCCCCTCTGCCCCAAGACTTGACTCTGAGGGTCTCTGCCGGCCAGGAAAACAATCAAAAAGTTTCTACCGGCTGCTGTACTGTGTGAGGGAGCCTCCAGGCATGCTTTCAGATAAGCAAAAGAAGGCAAAGTAAGTATCCTGTTTGATTTGTAATAAGTTCTGGTTACATTGTATCAAACTGAGCACTTTAAGGTAGTTTGATGGTTTGTATATGCTTGCCCAGGGAGTGGCACTGTTGAGAGGTGTGGCCTGTGGGTGTGGGCTTTAATACCCATATTTTAGCTGCCTGGGAGTCAGTACCCTGCTAGCGGCCTTCAGATGAAGATGTGGAACTTTCAGCTCCTCCTGCACCATGCCTGCCTGGACTCTGCCATGTTCCTACCTTGATGGTAATAGACTAGACTTCTGAACCTGTAAGCCAGCCCCAATTAAATGTTGTCCTTATAAGAGTTGCCTTGGTCATGGTGTCTGTTCACAGCAGTAAAACCCTAACTAATCCAGATAGATTGAAACAGTGGTCAGAGCGGAGTTGAAAATATCCTGAGAATAACATCTGAGAACAGTAATTAAAGCAATAAATACTCCATACACCAGTCCATTTTCTGTTCCTAGAACCAAAACCAGGTAATTTATGAAGATTTTTTTTTTAAAGCAAAAAGTTCATTTTTCAAAAGCATGTCACTGTGTCTGGTGATGGTCTTCATGCCACATCTGAAGATGACCCAGATTCCACATGGTCAAGCATGCTCACTCTGGACCCCAGAGATGCCGTGCTGGGAGCCTCACCTTCCCGACATGATCTCATTCTAACCACCCCCCTAACCATGATTAGCCCTGACCTATGAACTTGAAAATGTGGCTTCTAACAGAGGAGTGCATTTGACTCACAGCAGGGCCAGCTTTGTGGCATGCAGCCTACACCTAGAAGGATCTGGCCTTTGGCCAGATACTGTTACCCCCACCTTTTCACAGGGGGTTGGGGTGTGGGGGTGGATGGGGGGATCACATTTTTATCTTGCACAGAACCCTGAAAATTATAGATGGCCCTGCTCTCAAGACCCACATTCGGGGCCACAATGACACTACTAAAGATTTGAGCAAGGACAGATGTTAGGCTTGGGGGGGAAGGACTTGAG
>JADRCD010075471.1:0-14886 GCA_019843815.1 Montemys delectorum | reverse complement strand
CTCTCTCTCTCTCTCTCTCTCTCTCTCTTTCTCTCTCTCTCTCTCTCTCTCTCTCTCTCTCTATTAATTGATTTGTCCCAGCTTTGCTCCCCTTTTATGATCTTTGGACAATAAAAGATGTCGCGGCTGAGTTTTAATTTGTACAGTATGGCATGCCTCTTGGTTCTAGTTAAAGATGGCCTCTGGGACCAAAGGTGACTCTTAGGGTAGCACTGCTCCCTGTCAAGTCCATGACATGCTCTCTCCTGCTCTGGTGCTTGCTGCCATTCCCAAAGCCCCTTATCAGCATGTCTACCTGCTCACACATTCTGGCAAGGGTCTCAAGGCTGAACACCTGTAATCCTAGCACTCCAGAGACAAGGGAATCTCAAATTGAAAGTCAGCCTTGGTGAGATCAAGAGGTACTGGGAAGGGGACATATTCACTTCCCCCAAAGAACTCAACCTCTACCTCTTTCCCCAAAAGCAAAAACTGCAAGACTCAGGACTTCACCTTCATTTATTAGGATCAAATTTCAATCCCTAGATCAAAATTCAACCCAAAGAAAAGAAAAAGCAGCCAATCATGCTAAGAGGCTGTAAAAGACCTTCCTCTAATCCTCCCAAAGCACTCAAGAGAAGGCTTTCAGCCAAGTCAGGGTCATTTAATGTAGTCTGCTTTGGAAAAGATATTAAAACAGATTAAGTTCATTAAAAAAGAAAGAAAAGGAACCTCGTCTAAAGCAATGACCTCTGCCCAGAAGCCTTGTTAAAACAAGTACCTTTTCTCAGGATCTGAAATGTGTTGGAAATTTCAACAAAACTATGCAGAGAGGCAGGGCACACCCTCACCAGGGAGCAGATCTGTCTGCCTAGCAAACCAGCAGAAACCAGAAGCAAACATTACTGTAGGTCCAGCACTGGAGAGGGATGAGAAGGAGCAATGCAGTCTCTTTTCTCAAATATTGCAGCCTGGACAGGGATGACATTTAGACAGAAAAATAAAGCTGCCTGACAACACACAGCGAACACGGCAAGAGGATTCCCCCCAGAGAAAGGACTCTTGTTCTGAACCTTCAGCAAGGACTCAAGTCTGGAAGAACACAGAGGGAGATCTTCTAGTCAAGAGTGTCTGGAGCCAATGCAAGCAATTGACAATGAGGACAGTACATAGTTATCCCAGAGAGAGGGAGGGATAAGCAGATTGACTCCTGCAGAGCTTAGACACAAGCCAATGAACTGTAAGCTTATCCTAAACTCCACTGTGTGGTACGGTTACGTTAGCTCTCCCCCGTGACAAAACCCTTGACAGAACAGCTTAAAGATCGGTGGATTTATTTTGGCTCCTGGTTTCTGAGGATTCAGGCCATGGCTGTTTGCCTTCATAAGCTTGGGTAGATCACAGCCACAGAAGCTCCTAATAGAGGACTTTCATTATGGTGGAAGGGAAGCTGAGAGAGGAGGAGAGGACAGGAAGAATCCAAGGAAAATATGCAAAAGGAAGCAATAACATTTCCTTTGTTTCTGGAACACAACCCCCGGAACCAGCCCCTCCAACTAAGCCCTGCCTCCTTTTTTTTTTTTTTTTTTTTTTTTTTTTTTTTTTTTTTTTTTTTTAATCATCTCTATAATTTTTATCACTTCCAAAGAAAGCCATTCCATGCTGAATAAATCAAGGGATTAATCCATTCATTAGGTCAGAGCCTTTATGATTTAATTTTCTCTAAGCACACTCCATGGAATAACCCGTGCACTTTTGTAGACAGCACAGGAACAGTGTATTGTGTCGAGGGGTGTGTTGAGTACCTGGATTCCTCTCATGACTGAAGGGATCTCAACCATGCCCAGCATCTCCTTTTCACTCTACTAGGCATACTACTCATCAATATAAGAGGCCATTTAAAAAGTGGGGAAAAAGAAACAAAAGAAATGATATCATTTCCTCTTCTAGGAGTTCCCAACCTAATGGAATTCCCATGGAATCCCCAAAACAATGAATCATGGTTTTCTGTCCTGGGCCAAGAAAGATCAAATGGGCCTCTTATACGTATGGATGCCGAGGACTGGAGATATAGCTCAGTAGCAGAGCAATTGTGTGTCATGAAGGCTACACTGGGTTCACTTGCCAGCCTTGAAAAACCAGTGGATGCCAACATCAAATATAGAAAATATTTAAGCCATGCTATTGCTACATTGACCATTATATCTCTCAGAACTTCAGATGGCTTCTGGCACAATGGAGCTGAATTTTCCAAAGGGAAAAACCAAAAGAAATCTCCCTTTGATGTGTATTGTGCAAAAATGTTATTTCTGAGAGAATCTCAGGGAAACTGCGGATACCTCATGCAGCTACCGGCACGAGAAAAAGATAATTCCACAAGATGCATTTAGATGGAGTAAGACCCCGAAGTCGTGCTTTGGTTTTGTGAGAGGTTAGGAAAACTACTTAGATAGTTTTCCTTTCAGGAACCCTTTCAGGCTCTAATCAAGAAAATTTACATTTGGAGCAATATCCCCTGCATGTACTCACTCAGCATGTACTGCCGAGCGTCCACTCTAAGCTGGGATGCCAGGCTTTGTTTACATGAGCTTCAAAAAGACAACTTGGAGCTAGGGAAATGGATCAGTTGGTCCAATTCTTGCCATAGAATTTTGAATACCTGAGTTTGATTCCCAGAACTCTCAGAAAATTCTCAGGCATCAATGCCTATAGTCCCATTGCTGGGGAAGAAGAGATCGGAGGAGACTTGTGGATTGCTGACCAGTTACTGTACCCAAATTAATGAGGATCAGGTTTTATGTGAGCCCTTATCTCAGAAAATAAGGTAAAAGACAATTGAGAATGACATAAGGCACACACATACACACACAAACAACACCTTATTCACACATACGCAAAAAAGAGAAGTAAATCACTTCTTACAGTTCTTACATTCGCAGCATGAGCCTACTAAGGAATCTATTGATTTAAATCTAAAGCTGAAGCTACTTTGGATACCCTCAAAGATTATGATAAGGGCATGAGATGGCTACAATTGAGATTGCCCTGTAAGAGTTATAAGAATCACTGTACAGTCTTTTCATGGGGATTATCCTAGTACTGAGGTACCTGCAGTGCAAGTAGAAGTAGAGAAGCCTATTGTTTGGCTTTGCAGGAACTAAAAGGTCTCTGGGTACATGGGGACATTCTAGGTAAGCTAGCTGCTGTAGGTGGGGAACATCATCCTTTGAAATTGGGTAGGGCTAAGATGCCAATAATGCCTAAGCCAGGCCTTACGCTTTTGCTCCATTCCAACTTGCATCCTGCTTGATTCTAGGCACCTTTCCCTTTATTCTGGCTGCTATCCTTTTAGTTCTGAAGGCTCCCATACAAGATTTAATTTGATTTGTTCTCGGAATTTTTAGGGAGAGACAGAGAGAAGGACAGAGAGACAGAGAGAGATTGGAGGGGGGCATATGGACACAAATGCCATACATTTGTGCCACATACATGTGTGGAGATCAGAGGACAACTCTGTGGAGCTGGTTCTTTTCTTCTACCTTTACATGGTTCCATCGACTGAATTCTGGTAATCAGGCTGGCTTCTGTGGCAAGAGCCTTTACCCCCAGGACCTTTACCCGTTGGCCTAAAGTCCTATGAGTCTTAGACAGCCATGACTACAATCTGTACATACCAGTACCCAGTACTATCACTAACACCAACTTAGCTCTACTCTGTAGATGAAAATTCTCATGGTAGAGACTAGAAACTGAGGCTTGGGAGATTCAGGTCCCATGAGACCCATTTTTGGTCCCTTATTAACATAACACCTTAGAGCCTGAGAGCACCTTCCCACCTGGATCATCTTCCAACTCTAATTTAAAAAAAAAAAATCACAAAGAACAAAAAACAAAGCAACACCTAAATTTGAGAACTTTTATGTTAACCCAGAATCTCCTTAGAAGCCAAACCAGGCCAATGGCCATATACACTGCAACAGTCCAATCTATTAAACAATGGGATGTAATCCCTTCTAGCAGATTTCTGTGAACGTAGCAACACTTTAGCAGAATGTCCAACCCTTGAGAACGACATGGAGAATTGTGACCACTTTGTATCAGGTATTAAGGAGTGACATGGTGCAGCCAGTGTCTGGGACTTCCTTTGTGAGGCCACCTCAGAATGAAACCATATTCTCCACCTTAGCCTTCCTGTTGGTTTTTGGTTTTGTTTTTGTTTTTTTAAAAAATAGAGATGGAGATGGAGGAAGAGTGTCAGAAAGCGCGTACTCATCATTCCAGTCTTAGCAATGACTATGTACAAGTCAGGAAATGGTGGACAGAGGAAAACCTTCTGACAAGGATCCCAAGCAAATAGAATAAGAAGCTGCTGAATTGGCATTCACGTCTCTGATCCAAGCTCATTGTTCTGTCTTTCCTTCTGATATTCGCCTTATGGAGAGGGTGGAGGATGAGAGAAAAGAAAATCAGGGAGTATCTTCCAAAATTCTCCAGTCTCAGCTTTGCTAAGATCCTCCTCCTAGAAGGCTGCAAGGACCTACATTCACTTCACATCAGGCAAGTGTGGACTTTGAAAAGCTTCAGTCAGCTGTCTGGTAAGGCTGCTTACACTCACAATTAGAAACCTGTGCATGAGACCATCCAGGCTCCCAGGCATTCGGATTCATAACTGGACTCCGTAGATGACTATCTCAGAGGTCTGTGAAACCCCTGAGAGACATCAAGCATTCTATGCCCAGTCACGAGCATTTTTCTAGGAGAGAGTCCATGATATTTTATTAGGTTCTCCAGATAGTTTCTTACTCCAAACACATCTGTGGCTACCTCTCTGCGGAAAATGTGTTCCTTGTAAAGCAGGAATGTGAATTCCATCCTCAACAGGCTCTGGACACGTGTAATTTTACGTCATTTTTCAGACTGCTCACTAGGCTTGCATTTAAGAGAGTGATGTTTCCCCAACTTAATGTAATATTGCTATTGGCAAATAGATCACTTTTAGAGTTATCGAACCTGCCAACTTTTATATCCACCAAGGTAAAAACGCTCACTGGATTTTGTCTTTTCATTCTCTCAAATGGGCTTTAATAGATTCCTGTCTAGGATCAAAAGGTTGGATGAATACCGGCCATGCATAAAGTCTTGTGGGTTAATTAAGATGATCATTAGCCACTCGGGCTAATGCTTAGCTCTGTGATTTGTAGGTAGCAAGTTTGCATCCATCAGACATACTTGCTCCACCAGGACCTGCATGCGCACAGAGAATGTTGAGACAGAGAGAAGACCCTCGCAGCACACCCAGCTTTCTGAGCACCTGTTCTGCTGACTGCCATCTGCACCCCTTTTCCTTGATTTGACCCCTCAAGCCACTGTGGTAGGAATTTTCATTTAAACGTTTGTGAGCAAGGCTTTCACTATTTGGGTTGAGTCCTTGTATTCTCTATTGGTATGTGTCTGTGTTATAGACTGGGAGTTGAAGCGGCGTATCCATTCTGTCTCCTCCTTCTGTACCTTGTGTTCATCATTCATCTAGCCACGGAGCACATAGTGTGCTCTATTCAGACTGCTAGATGAGGGATAAAATAAGGTGGAGTATGCAGTCTGTGTTCTCGCAGCCCAGTGCAAGGGAAAGAGGAAACCGGGACAATGTGGCAACTGATTAAGTGGAGGTAAACAGCCTTCTCCGGATAACTATTGTTGTACCGTGAAGGACCAAAAAAAATTAAGATGGGTGAATGGGGAGTGATTGGTGGAAGAGGCTACCCCAGGCAGGATGAATGGATCCTGTGAGAGAGAGCAGGAAGGCGGTAGGAATGGGATGCTTTCACAGCAGCTGGAACTCTGTGGGAACAACCATTTCTCTTCCACAGATGTGATCAGTCTCATCAAGGTTAGTTGGTTTCTTACTGTTCCCATCAATGGGATAAGGCACGTCGTGCTGAAATCCTAACTGCAAATGTCCTAATTCAGTTTTTGATAGCATCCTAAGGATAGCACCCTTGCTATAGGATGAAAGCCTTCATAAAAGAAAAGGATACAGAGAACTTTAGCGTGTACCCTAGAAAGGCCCTGGGATCGCTACAAATCAAGAAGTCTAGCTTCACTAGGAGTCAAATCTAGGGAACCTTGATGTTTGACTTTCCAGTATGTAGAACTGTGAGACAGAAACACATGCTGTCAAAGTCACTCAGACCCTGCTGCTTCATTATATCAGGCATTCTAACAGAGAGCTACTGCTCCAGGAAGCCTGACAAATGGTGCCTGAATTCCCAAAGCCCATAAGCCTGGGTGAACTACC
Organism: Montemys delectorum; assembly: GCA_019843815.1. Classification (NCBI taxonomy): domain Eukaryota; kingdom Metazoa; phylum Chordata; class Mammalia; order Rodentia; family Muridae; genus Montemys; species Montemys delectorum. The sequence continues at coordinate 8,612 of JADRCD010075471.1, read as the reverse complement.
ATGCCTGGAACGGAGCCATTTGGAAATATCCACAGCCAGGAAAAAAAGAAGGAAAAGAGGAGGGGGCTTCAAACTTCTGGTGTCCATGACAAATAGTCTCCTTATGTCCTCTTATCTTGGCAATGAGAACACAAAGGGTTAAGAGAAATGAGAACCTTATCCAGTCTTGCATGGTGATTTATTGGTAGTCACTAAAGTCTCTATCCTTTGAAGATGTTATGGGTTTAACTCTTTGCTAGCCAAACCCAATGCCAATTCATAGCCGTCACCTATCGCAGAAACCCAAGAACTCTGTGCTAAGCAGCATACTCTGGAGATCATCACCATGATTGACCAGAACCAGAGTCTTAAGAATATGTGGTTCTGTGGTATTAACTACCAGCAAAGTAGAACTCATACAAGAGTGTGAGAGTTCAGAAATAGCACTCTTCACTTGGTTGTGTTTCTTTACAAAAGGCACTATAGAATGCAAATGAATTACATGATAAATAACAACTATCCTCAAGTGCTTTCTGTGTGTCAGATGCTCTGCTGGGCACTTCACACACGGTGTGTCTAATTATGGCAGTAACCCAGCCAAATACCTGTCACTTTTCGGTCAGATAGAATAGTTCAGGGACTACTCCAAACCTGCAAAAATCACACAGTGTGAAAATCAGGAGTGAAACTCTTCAAGGGAATGTTGACAGGGACAACAAGAACTTATTTCCTTCAAATTGAAACAAAACCAAAAACATAACCACAAAAGAGTTTAACAGTATGTCAACAACCCAATATTCAAAACACCTTAAACAAGTCAAAACAGTGAGCTCAGAATAACTAGCTGGTTGTATCTAAGAGTCAAAGTTCAGTTGACTTGTTGTTGCTGTTGTCGTTGTTGTTTTAACAAACTACACCCGAAGGTAATGTTGAAATTTCCAAAGGCCTTTAAGAGATCTCAAACTCAATATTGGTTACCAACATGCATTTAGTCTTCACTAATAGAAGTGGAACCACACTAGGAAAGGATACTTTCTTTGGGGACTTTGGGGGTCCCACTTGCTGAATGAATATGGTCAAGCTTGTGAGCCCTCAAATTCTCTGGAGCTGAGAAAACTATCACAAGTTACTATTCCTTCTGCCTTTGAAGTAGAAGCTATGGCAGGTACAATCATCTGAATGTAAAGAAAGAACAAGATCACAGACAGAGTGCTCAGCCCAGCATTGATTGATGAAATTACCTCTTGAAACTAGATCCTTGAATCTGAAGGGCCACGAGAGGGCTAGAAGTAATTGAGTCTCAGCAAAATCAGATCTGAAATGTTCACGGAGAATACTTTAGGTAAAGACTTGATGGAGATATATCCTTTGCCCTCTGCAGAAACCCAGAGGATGTCTGGGATGAGCCCAAGCAATGTGTTAAGAATACAGCTAGTATGGACCTTCAGATGATGAAGAGGTCAGAGCTCTCATTCACAGTCAAAGAGCACTTGCAGCCGCCAAGATAAGGAGTTTCGCAAATGTTCACGGTGTTTTTATACTAAGTAAAATTTTCACCATGGAGAAAAGAATCCCTTTGAACATCCCTAAGGAAGATTTACAATCACATATAATCATTCCCAGACCTTGAAATATCTCCCATTCCTGTAGGACTTCCATAGAACTTGGTTCATTACAACTTCTCAAGCAAATGCTATGAACGTAGCAACATAACAAGACTATTGTCTCAAAATTTAAAGTAAATAAAGAACCAGGGATGCCATTTGCTAGTAAAAGCCTTCCTTCCGTTGTATATATATGAAGTTGTATTCACTTATGACTACCACAATAGAAAACACAGAGAAAGATGGAGGGAAGGAGTGAGGAAGAGAAGGGAGGGAGGGAGGATGGAGGAAGATCCACATCCAGTGTACATTTGTTGGCAGATGCTCACAACAGAGACCTAGGAGAAACTGACCCTGCTCTCAAGGAGACTGCCATCTGGACAGGGAGCTGATTACATACTTTACTACTTGTCACTAAAGGTCAAAGCCATAAAGCATGTAAGGATGTCTCTTGAATTTCGAGGTAATAGGGGAAAAAACAAAACAACAATGACAACACAAAACAAAACAAAACAAAAAACATTTCTTGCTCAGTTATTGGACTTTTAACAAAATAAATTATCTCATTTTTGAAAACCTAAAATGAACAAGTGAGAGATATGGTAGCAGATATACACCATGTACTATTTTATATACGTGGTAAATTCCTTTCATCTCTCTTGACATTTTTTTCCTAGCAGTTTCCCCTTAAAAATCTTGGGGCAGAAAATAGAGGAGAACAAGAGGCGTGGAGTAGTTTGTCTAGGAGCTGTCTTTTCCATTTTCTCTTGCTGTCACTGGATCTAGCAGATTGAGTTGTTTATAGAAGATAAAATTTAGTTTGATACCATGACTGTTGGCTCAACTCTGCAATCTCAAGTACTCCACAGGCTGAAGCAGGAGAACCATGAATTCAAAACCAGCCTTGGTTACAAAGTAAGTTCTAGTCCAAATAGAGAACTTAGTAGAAACTGTCTAAAAATTAAAGGTTTAGTGATGCAGTTCAGTCATGGAGTACTTATCTAGCACATGAAATGGCTGTAAGTCCAATCTCTGGTATACTTACCCCAGAATTTGTTTATCTTATGTTTCTGAAGGCTGGGAGGCCCAACATCACATCTGATATCTTAGTTGTCCTGTTACTATAAGAAAATACCTGGCAAAACCAGCTTAAGGAAAAAAAAAACATTTATTTTGATTCACAATGTAAGGGTAAAATCCATAAGAAGAAGTCATGATGACAGGAATTTGAAACATCTGGTCACATCACATCCATGGTCAGAAAACAGAAAGAAGCAAGTGCCAGTACTTAGATTAGTCTCTTCTTTTTGTTCAGACTGGGACCCCATCCCATTGAAATCATGTAAATCAGATTTAGGATGTGTATTCCCATGTCAATGAACCTAATCAAGACAACTCCTCACAGGTATACCCATAGATTTATTCCATGGTAATTTTAAATTCAACCAAGTTGACAATTCATATGAACTCTCACAAGTTCACCCAAAATTGATTGCCCAAATACATTTTTTTGCAATTTTTTTAAATTAAGATTTATTTATTTATTTTATGTATATGAGCACACCATTGCTGTCTTCAGATACACCAGAAGAGGGCATCAGATCCCATTATAGAAGGTTGTGAGCCACCATGTGGTTGCTGGGAATTGAACTCAGGACCTCTGGAAGAGCAGTCGATGCTCTTAACCCCTGAGCTATCTCTCTAGCCCCCAAATACATTATTTTTATGCTATATGGATCTTTGGCAACTTACCCTCATAGGCTCATGGCATCCCATGTTGTAAAATGCATGAAGTTTAACACTTAAATTTCTCATAGTCTTCAATAATTCCAATATTATTTATAATTTAAGTTTCATCTGAGATGCAAGGCAGTATCTTATAGTAATGTCAAAGTTAAAAGAGAGAATAGAAAGAAAGAAAAAAGGAAAGAGAGAAAGGAAGGAAGGAAAGGAGACCAAGTTACATTCTTACTTCAAATATACAATGGTACAAAATAAACATTCCTATTCTAAAATGAAAGGATAGAGGAATAACAAGCAATAATTGCACTAGAGAAAGCACAACATAAACAGAGAAAGTACCAAACCCAAATCTCTACATTCAGCATCTGAGGACAATGACAGAAATCATCTGGGTTCCACGTGGCTTAGGCAGACCCACCATTCCAGCTCTGCTGACTACAGAATTCACAGCCTTCCTCTTAGGCTGGCTTTATTCCATGCCTAAAGCTTTCCTCATTGGAGGCCCCGTGATTTGGCATCTCCAATATTCTGCACTCACATAGGCTTCACCCTGACAACTTTAAACTGTGTCCTCTCTACAGGGTCTCTAACCCTCCCACGCATTTTCTGGTTCTCTGGAACCATGATACAAGACTCCATGACCTCCTCAATCTGTACCCTTTTGTAACTGTGAATCTTGCTTCCAAGCTCTACTGTCAGCTTGGCTTGCAGCCTGACCCTCATACACTACAATTTCAGTAGCTTCTGGAGAAACACTTCCTTGGACAACTGCTTTTGAAGAACAAAGATCACCTTCAGTGATACTCTGATTACTCTCTCTGCTTTCAAATAAATTTGCATTCTCACTTATGGAGTCTTTGATGAGTAAATTCTTGCTTTCAAGACATCTTTCCTGGTGTCTTTAATGGAACTAATATCTCTAACGATTACAGATGCTTTCAAACCTGATTTATCTATAAGCTTGTTTATACTCTGTTATTCTCCAAAATTCACATTATTAGCATCTTTCTGCATCACCTTTTGCTCTTTTTCACTGTAGATCCTGATGATAACAGTAAACGATAATCATACCACAGACTCAGTGCTCTCCTATCTTGAAATTACTTCTACCAAACAAATTAGTTAATTATTCTTGTATTCAACTTTACTCTAGTTCTCAAGACATGAGAAGAATGTTGCCAGATTCCAGAATATCACACAAATGCTCTCTGGTCCAGTTCCTAACAGAGGTCTTGTTCCTCTACACTCAAACCCAATGAGCTAAAATAATTTGTCTCAGAATTCTGGTAATCCAAATTACTGCCAAAATATCCTATGGATCTCTGCTTACAGCATGCTAGGACTCTTTGGCCCCAAATTTCAAACTCTTCCATATTCCTCCCACAGCCACTTCCAAATATCTAAGAACCACACAGTTGGGTTTATTGTATCAGTAACCCCACTTCTGATACCAATTTCCTATAATAGTTATTTATCTTGATGCTATAACAAAATTGACAAAAATCAACTTAAGAAAGGTTTCGTTTTGGCTCATAGTTTGAGGATGTAGTAGAACATAACCAAGACGACAAAAGATTGAATAGTTTGATGATACTGGATTACTAGGCAAGAAGCAGAAACCAATTAGTACTCATGTTCAGTTCACTTTTTATTTGGTCTTGGACAACAGCCTATGGAATACCACCCACATTTAATGTGGCTCTTGTCTTGTTAACTAAGTTAACCAGTATAATCACTCACAAACATCACCAGAGATTTGTTTCTGTGGTGATTCTAAATCCCATCAAGTTGAAAATAAAAATGGACCATCACAACTAGTAAGGCTAATCTTGTTAGTGACGACTTTCTCCAGCATCCCTCGTTAATACAGGTCATTATGTGGTAACAAAAAACACATTCATGAGACAGGGCTAACTTGTTCCTTTGAGAGAGCAAATCTGAAGATAGTCCATTAACCTTCTAACCCGTGAATTGATCAATGCATCCATGCAGGTAAAACTCTCATGACCTTCTTGCCTCTTAGAGGTCTTACCTGGGCCTATCTCTTAATTTCCCAAAATGGATAAACCTCAGCATGAGTTGTAGAGGGGGCATTTGAACCAGTTGAAGGCATTGAAGAATATCCTACTCAAAAACATTTGTTATAATGAGTACCCATGAGAGACTAAGTACTCCAGTTGAATTTTCTTCAACTTAGCTAGGGTATTTTCTGTAGATTTTTACCTGAGATAAACCTCACAACACACCCTTTGTATTGCTGTTCTTTCTAGTTTTATTGCTATTGTTTTTGTTGAAAAAAAATAGGTAACTTCACAAAGAACAAGGTTAAGAAAACAGCAAAAATTGAGTGCCAAGAGCTAGATAATCCATAGTCACACACATTCATTGGTCAAAAATGCAGGGAATGTGGCAGTAAACAGCTATTATCTTTATGGAATGCATTTCCACTTTATTTTCATTTCTATACTTTTTTGAATTTCTAATGTGCCCAAATAGAATATTTTACTTTCCTAATTCAAAAGAAATTATTTCTTGATTTACAACCAAATAAAGAACTATTTATGGCACCCAGGGACATTCTTTACTCACTACTGTGCCAGTTGTAGAAATTTAAATTATTTTTTACAAGTACTTGGGAGCATTTTTGAATAGTCTGAAGATGCTGAGATATGGAAATGGACAATTTTTTCCACAGTCTATTTTTGCCTACTAGCTTTACAAGTGTAATTCCTAGGGTAGCAGCATCATAAAACAGAAATACGGATGCTTCTTTTCGCACACACACGTACAGACAAACCCCTCTTTTGAGTCAGAGATGCCACAGGTAGGAAGTTTTAATAAAACCAGACAGAGAGGCAGAAAACCGCTTGTCTAAAGCTTAGAAACTTGTAGGCAGGCTCTCAATGTTAAAGGTAGATGGGCAATCCTGTTTCTTTGTTCTATCCCCCACCCTATCTGCTTGTTTATTCTCTGGGTCAGTAGAGAGTAGGTGTCCATGAAGAGTAACAAGTTGCTTCTTCTTAATCAGCCCTCAGCTGTTGATGTTTTCATTAGTCAAACTGCATCAATCAGCAAGTGGATCTTCCAGCTGAATTGCATCAGGCACCAGAGCAGTAGTGAGGAACCTCCCTATTCCCCCTCAATGTGATTCCCCTGCTTTCCTTCATCCCTCATCTGGGAGTCTGGGTTTGCAGGTGCCTCACTAGGGAAACAGAGGTTTTTGCCTGGTTTCCTGGTGTCCTATACCCTGTGCCTATGATACTCACAGAAAGTTGAATGACTTAACTGGACTGGAAGGCAGACATCTTACTTCTTGAACTCTGGAGAACTAAGCATGTGACTGCCTCAGAAGAGAAGGACGGGGCATAGTCCACAGTGTAATTCTGATTTTCTGCTCTTTATTCACACCCTTCTGTACCCTAATGGAAACAGAATATTTTTTATGAAATAAATACACAGAGCAAGGCATCAATCACCATCTTGTTATTGCAACAGATATAATGGACACAGTGGATATCTGTCCTCAGTCTGTCGCTATTTAAAATGAGCCTACCAGGGAGGACAGATTGCAAATGACACAAAATGGCCCTGGATGATATTCTTTTTTAGAGCTGTTTGAAGAATCCCAATCTGCCCTTTCTCAAATCATCACAATCAGCAAGCATTTTGCTTCTGGTCTTTGTGTAGGCACTGCCAATCCCTGATTGAGGCAGTGGGAGATACTGGGGGAAAGTGACAGGCTTCCAACAGTCCCCAACCTTCCAGCCCACTCTCAGCCTGACCTTGAACACATTCCTTAAAATTTCAGGGCCTTGTGGCTCCCTACGTTTGAAACTCAGGGACTCATTAAGGAACATTAAGGGCCCTCCCATTGACAATTATATATGCAATATAAAATTCAAGTATGTTGACTTGAGGCAAACAAAAATGTCCCCTGAAAGCTTTTCTGAGACAAGTCAGCCATATTTGTGCCTACACAGCCTTAGTCACCCCAGCAGCAGATCCATCCAGAGGTTCAATCCGGTTTGAAGATTCTGAGAGAGAGACATCTTAACTAATTTGTCTGACCCTACAGCTAGTGACAGTCTTGGCAGGCCTATTTGGCATTCTAGTGACATTTGGCTTAACTAAGGCTCCAGCAGGACTTCTCCCAGCCTCTGTGCCTGCCCATCTTAGATATTCTGAAATTATAGATTAGAAGCCCACGTGTTGAAACATCACCACTCCCATCTAGAGAATCTTGAAGATTCTTCTGCCATTTACAACTCCCAAATGAGTCTCTACCCACTTGGGCAGCAGGAGTCAGTCTTAAATTACCTAAAGAGCCCAAGTGCTGGGTCTGGGCTCCATTTGTTTACAAAATAAGCACTTTCAAAGGCCCTTTACTAGGGACTGGCAATTCCCAGGTCCCCTGCTATAGGCTGATGCATAATACATAAGGTGCTGGGAAATGTGTATTCATGAGGGCGGCTTGGCTTTTGTCAAAAAGAACTGTGAAATATTATGATGGAACAATTTTCATTTCTGCCACATTGTTTTTATAGTGCATTCATGACTGGGGATTGAGGGCTTTTTGAGTTTTGTCTGGTGCAGATGTTGCGGTGCGGAGAGCTGTTTTAGATGTCTGTATTTTCCAACTTTGTTGCTGACAATTACATGAAGCTGAGAGAGGGGGCTCTCCCTCGGAGACAAAGGATGCATGTCCTCAAGTGATCTGGGCCTGATTTACTCAGCCAGGTGGGCAAGAGGAGTGAAAGATGGAAAAGGGGAGAAAGAGCAGGAGGGAATGAAGAAGACGGGAAGCAAGGAAAGGAAGAATATAATTCTGCCACCGTGCTCTGAATATCAAGCATAGGCGGTGGCCTCCATCTTATTTTTGACTCTCACACATTCCTAATGTTCCTGAGGAAGGGGTATTATCTTCTCTTAGCCTAGGAGGATGTAGAAGCATGGCAAGAGTAAGCTGCTTGTTTGAAATTACAGAACCCATGCCTGCACTTGGACTCACGTGTATATAGGAGCATGTATACATTCTACTGGAGAAGCAGGAAGACGAAGCAACCAGAAATTCTATCTACGCCCATGTGAGAAATAGTCTTGGACACAGGGGTGAGAGATGGCAAAGTTGCCCTTGGGTTCCAGAAAGCAAAGAAAATATTTTGAAGAAACAACTGGGCACTGGTGTCCATTCGTAAGCACTCATGCACAATCACCACTACTGTATGCACATGTAGGAACACGCGCGCGCGCACACGTGCGCGCACACACACACACACACACACACAC
>JADRCD010075468.1:6950-42206 GCA_019843815.1 Montemys delectorum | reverse complement strand
CCTTTGCCCTTCCATGGGGTAATAGCATTTCTACATTCTCTAGTACACTGCTCAAAGACAAGTTGTTCTATGAGAGGCATAGCAGTTTCGGGATCTCCAAAAATTCTCCCAGCTGCTTCCATCATCCTAGCCACAAAATCTGAAAATGGTTCATTGTTTCCTTGAATAATCTTAGTTAAATTTCCTGTAACCTGTCCTTTGTTAGGCAGACTTTTCCAGGCCTTCACTGCTGCTCTATTAATTTGCTCATAAACTTCTACAGGGAAGGCTACTTGATTAGCGGTCCACTGTCCTTGACCAGTAAGCATATCAAAAGTCCACTGCGGGTGTCCTTGAGCTACATTCTGTCTCGCTTGTGAGGCACAGAGCTCTTCAAAAATGGACTTCCAATCTAGATATTGTCCCATGGTCAGACAAGCCTTTACTGTGTTATACCAGTCATCTGGTGTCATAGCGCTGAGCGTTAATCTGTCTATCAGCGCTTGAGTAAAAGAGGCATTAATTCCATAAGTCTGTACTGCCTCGGCCAAGGCCTAAGTCTAAAGGCGAGTATTGCCTAGCTTGATTGGCATCCTCCCAGACTGGGAAAGCTGCCCTAATCCTCCTTCTTTCTCTTGGTGTGATAAGAGAGGTAAACACTGTGCCTTCCTGATTTTCTACTGTCCTTTTCTTTCTAACATTATCCGCCTCCCCCAAAGGCGATGGGATGTTCCCAGGCGCATAAGGCAGGTCTGGCCCATAATTTTCTGACTCATATTTGGCTGCCTCCTCATCTAACTCCTCCTGTTCCTCGGAGTCTAACACGTCATCTTCTTCTTCTGAAGATGAATCATTAACTCTTAAGCTTTGAAATTCTGTTAATGCTGGGTACAACTTCTTAAACTTCTCCTTTTTGTCTTCATCCTTTTCTTTTTTTCTTTTAGGCCTTTCTCTTTTATTTTTTCCTTTTGTATTATCTTTCTCCTTTTCTGCTTCTGATAGGCTATCCTGGTGCTCTGCTAAAACCTTTTGACCTTCTTTTACTTTGTCTTGGCACTTAATATCGTCTATGCACGCTCTAATCATTTTATACAGGGGCCACGTACCTGGTCTTAGTTTTCCTCTTTCCTTCTCGTGGAGCAGGTCCCCTCCAAGCTTGCCCCATGAACCCTTGGACAGAGATCCAGTGGAGACAAACCACGGAGCCACTCGATCTACTTCCTTTAGAAAGCTGCATAATACCCCCTCAGGAACCTTTAAACCGCGCTCCTTCAGCGATGCCCGCATTGCCGAAAGAAGCGGCTTCATCTGTTGATTACTCATGTTCCTTTATCTACAGGACAGGGCGAACTAGCACAGTTATCTACCCGTGACTTACAGTTCTCGGCTACATGGAGGAGTAGTACACACTTTCCCTTGTTTGTGGCAATTTAAGCATAGACAACAGACAAGGACAAATACCGCCCACACTGGAATAGCAAGAGAGAGAAAGACAGTATCCACCATACCTTACAGAAAAGTGTCCAGACTTCACACGCTGTCAGTTCTGAACCCTCTGTCGAGCTAACAGGGTCCTTCCAAGTGGTTCTGAAGTCCCCGAGACGTTCGGCTTCGTTCCTGGGTTTCGGCACCACCTGTGGCGCCCTACCTTTGCCGATAAGGAGTACGCCACAAACAGGGTTCTTCTGACAGCAATTTATTATACAGCTCGAAACAATGATAAGATAGAGAGAGAGAGTGTGTGGAAAGGAAGGACGAGATAGAGAGAGTGGAAAGGAAGGACGAGATAGAGAGAGAGGAAAGGAAGGAAGGACCCCAAGCCCTCAAAACCTGCTGCTTAAATAGCATCTTGGATGATGCGCAGACACCTCATTGGCTCATAACACAATGCTTAATTAGCATGTAGCATGCACATGTGTACCTCCAGATATGACATCTGTGAAGAACCAGGAAGCAGGAAGCCAGAGCCATCTTGTAATGGCAAACGGCTCCCAACAGGGAATCAAGCCTTAAGAGGACCAAGGACCTCTCCTTCCTTGATATTCAACAAAGCTATTCTCTGCTACATGTGCTGCTGGAGCCATTAGTCCAACCATGAGTACTCTTTGGTTGGTGGATTAGTCCCTGGGAGCTCTGGGTACTGTTTGGTTCCTATTGATGTTCCTCTTGTGGGGTTGTAAACCCCTTCAGCTCCTTCAGGCCTTTCTCTAACTCATCCTGCTCGGTCCAATGATTGGCTGCGAGCATCTGCTTCTGTATTTGTCAGTCTGTGGCAGAGACTCTCAGGAGACAGCTATATCAGGCTCCTGTCAGCAAGCACTTCTTGGCATCCACAATAGTGTCTGGGTATGATGACTGTATGTGGGATGGATCCCCAGGTGGGGCAGTCTCTGGATGGCCTTTCCTTCAGTCTCTGCTTCATACTTTGTGTATTTCCTCCCATGAGTATTTTGTTTCCATTCCAAGAAGGATTGAAGCATCCACACTTTGGTTTTCCTTCTTCTTTGAGCTTCCTGTGGACTGTGAATTGTATTTGGGATATTCTGGGCTTTTTGGCCTAATATCCACTCCTCAGTGGGTACATACCACATGTGTTCCTTTGTGATTGGGCTACCTCACTCAAGATGATATTTTCTAGTTCCATCCATTTACCTAAGTAAAAGGTTCCTGTTGTGCCAAAAACCTTTAAGAAAAAGGGAAGGAATTTTGCAAAGTAGAGGGTGAAGCACTTGAGGAAGAAGTTTGCCCTGAAGACACTGCGAAAGGCAAGGAGGAAGCTCATCTATGAGAAGGCAAAGCACTATTACAAGGAGTACAGGCAGATGGACCACACTGAGATTTAGATAGCCAGTGTGGCAAAGAGAGCTGGAAACTTCTATGTGCCTGCAGAACCAAAATTAATGTTTGTCATCAGAGTCCGAGGTACCAATGGAGTAAGCCCAAAGGTTCACAAGTTGTTGCTGGTTCTTTGTCTTCAATAGATTTTCAATGACACCTTTGTTAAGCTCAACACAACTTCAATTAACATGCTGAGGATTGCAGAACCATTCATTGCATGGGTGTACCCCAACCTGAAATCAGTAAATGAGCTCACCTACAAGGGAGGCTATGGCAAAATAAATAAGAAGCAGATTTCCTTGACAGATAATTCCTTCATTGCTCGATCTCTTGGGACATTTGGAATCATCTGCATGAAGGATCTAATTCATGAGATCTATACAGTTGGGAAACGCTTCAAGGAAGCAAATAACTTCCTGTGGCCCTTCAAATTATCATTCCCCCAGGATGAATGAAGGAAAAGACAACTTACTTTGTAGAAGGTAGAGATGCTGGCAACAGAGAAGACCAGATAAACAGGCTTATTAGACTGATGAACTAAGGTGTCTCTTATGGTATTTTTGTAATATGGTCAATTAATAAACAGTCACAACTTGGAAAATTGACATGTGTTGGAGTCTTTGTTTGCCTACCTCTGGCCTGCTTACCACTGTAGTGGCTTATCCTGGAGAATTCAGTCAGATCAACAACCTATGATGTACAAAGTTCCCGTTTATAGCTTGTGAATAAGGATTTGTTAAAGGCTTTTCTCAGAATAAAAATTAAATAAGGTATACATTTCCATTGTATATTGTTGATGTTTTGGTAGTGCGTCAATTTAGTCATAGGACTTGCACATATTTAATCATAATAGTAGACCTAAAATAATTTTATTCTTTCTGATATCTATCTTTCCTTTTATCTTCTATGTTGTTGTATATGGCAGAACATTACAGAATAAAATAAAATGAAATTGTAAGCGAATAGAAAATCGGATTTGTATTTAATTTTTCTTTTTAAAAATTTATTATTTATTAGATATTTTCTGTATTTGCATGTCTCACTTCTGAAAAAAAAGAAAAGAAAAAATAGAATAAAATAAAACAAAAACAAAAACAAAAACAAAACCCTGTTCCTTCCCTGCTTACCCTGTTCACCAATCCACCATTTCCCTCTTCCTAGCCCTAATATTTCCCTACACTGGGGCATAGAACCTTCACAAGGCCAAGGGCCTCTCCTCCCATTGATGACCGACTTGGCCATCTTCTGCTACATATGCAGCTGGAGCCATGAGTCCCACCATGTGTAATCTTTGGATGGTGGTTTAGTCCCTGGGAGCTCTGAGGATTCTAGTTAGTTCATATTGTTGTTCATCCTAAGGGGCTGCAAACACTTCAGCTCCTTAGGTCCTTTCTCTAACTTCTTCATTGGGGACCATGTACTCAGTTCAATGGATGGCTGTGAACCTCTGTATTAGTCAGGTACTGTCAGAGCCTCTCAGGAGAGAGTTACATCAGGCTCCTGTCATCCAGCACTTCCTGGCATCCACAATAGTTTCGGGATTTGACAACTGAATAAGGGAAGGATTTCCAGGTGGAGCAGTCTCTGGATTGTCCTTCCTTCTGTCTCTACTCCATAGTTTGTCTCTGCAACTCCTTCCATGGGTATTTTGTTCCCCCTTTTAAAAAGGAACGAAGTATCTACACGTTGGTCTTCCATCTTCTTGAGTTTCTTGTGGTTTGTGGGTTGTACTTTATGTATTCTGATCTTCTGGGCTAATATCCACTTATCAGAGAGTGCATACCATGTGTGTTCTTTTGTGATTGGGTTACCTCATTCAGGATAATATTCTCCAAATCCAACCACTTCCCTAAGAATTTCATAAGTACACAATTTTTAATAGCTGAGTAGTACTCCATTGTGTAGATGTACCACATTTTCTGTATCCAGTCCTCTGTTGAGGGAAATCTGGGTTGTTTCCAGTTTCTGGTGATTATAAATAAGGCTGCTATGAACATGGTGGAGCATGTGTCCTTATTACATGTTGGAGTATCTTCTGGGTATATTCCCAGGAGTGGTATAGCTGGGTCCTCTGGTAGTAATATATCCAATACCCAGAGGACCCACCAAACTGATTTCCAGAGTGCTTGTACGAGATTGCAAGTCCACCAGCAGTGAAAGGGTGTTACTCTTTCTCCACAATCTTGACAGCATCTACTGTCACCTGAGTTGTTTAACCTAGCCATTCTAACTGGTGTGAGGTGGAATTTCAGAGTTGTTTTGATTTGCATTTCTCTGATGACTAATGATGTTGAATATTTCTTTAGGTGCTTCTCAGCCATTTGGTATTTGTCAGTTGAGAATTCTTTGTTTAGATCTGTACCCCATTTTTAAAAGCGTTATTTGTTTCTTTGGAGTCTAACTTATTGATTTCTTTGTATATATTGGATATTAGCCCTCTATCAGACATAGGATTGGTAAAGATTTTTTCCCAATCTGTTGGTCGCCATTTTGTCCTATTGACAGTGTTCTTTGCCTTACAGAAGCTTTGTAATTTTATGAGGTCCCATTTGTCAATTCTTAATCTTTCAGCATAAGCTATTGGTGTTCTGTTCAGGAAAATTTCCCCTGTGTCCATGTGCTCAAGGCTCTTCCCTATTTTCTTTTCTATCAGTTTCAGTGTATCTGGTTTTATGTGGAGGTCCTTGATCAACTTGTACTTGAGCTTTGTACCAGGAGATTGGAATTGATCAATTTGCATTCTTCTACATGCTGACTGTCAGTTGAGTCAGCACCATTTATTGAAAATGCTGTCTCTTTTCCACTGGATTGTTTTAACTCTTTTGTCAAAGATCAAGTGACCATAGGTATATGGGTTCATTTTTGGGTCTTCAGTTCTGTTCCATTGATCTACCTGCCTGTCACTATACCATTACCCTGCAGTTTTTATCACAATTGCTCTGTAGTACAGCTTAAGGTCTGGGATGGTGATTCCACCAGAGGTTCTTCTATTGTTGAGAATAGTTTTGGCTATCTTGGTTTTTTTGTTATTCCAGATGAATTTGCAAATTGCTCTTTCTAAGTCTGTGAAGAATTGAGTTGGAATTTTGATGGGGATTGCATTGATTCTGTATATTGCTTTTGGCAAGATAGCTATTTTTACTATATTAATCTGCCAATCCACGAGCATGGGAGATCTTTCCATCTTCTGAGATCTCCTTCAATTTCCATCTTCAGAGACTTGAAGTTTTTGTCAAACAGATCTTTTACTTGCTTAGTTAGAGTCACACCAAGATATTTTATATTATTTGTGACTATTGTGAAAGCTGTTGTTTCCCTAATTTCTTTTTCAGCCTGTTTATCCTTTATGTAGAGGAAGGCCACTGATTTGCTTGAGTTAATTTTATATCCAGCTACTTTGCTGAACTTGTTTATCAGGTTTAGGAGCTCTCTGGTAGAATTTTTGGGGTCACTTAAGTATACTATCATGTCATCAGCAAATAGTGATAATTTGACTTCTTCCTTTCCAATTCGTATCCCTTTGATCTCCTTTTGTTGTCTAATTGCTCTGGCTAGGACTTCAGTTAGTATATTGATGTACTACTTTTTCTAAGAATTAAATGTAAACTTAATAGCAACCATTGAAGCTTTTCATACCCATTTGTCTGTATGTATTCAGATAAAATGCAGTGTTTGAATCTATCAGATTAATTATTTAAAATCCATTGGTGCATTTGATATTACAATAAAATAATATTAATATATTTGTAATTTTGATACGATAATTGAATAAATGATTCTGATTGAATTTACATTGTTTAAAACAGCATTTCATTAATATAATAATCATCAGTGGCCACCATGTATTACATCTTTGCTTGTTCTCCAATATATGTGCTACATTTTATTTTTCAATTGGTCATATCTATGTAAATGAAAACTAGTGGTTTTCAATGTACCTGTGCCCATTTACTACCTTATTTCAAACCTAATATCCAAGTAGATCCACAGATACAATCAATATAAGAACCCATTGGTGAAGATACACAATTACCACCCCATGGTTATGTTTATATGAAATCCCTGTCTTGTATCTGTAAGTAGAAGTTGTAAAAGACATATCATTTCAAAAGACAAATGCTCTGAAACCTGAAGCACACATTTATACAATTATTTTCATTTCCAGTTATGCTTAGGCTTGGTTTCAAGATGCACTATGCTAATAAAGATACAGACAATTTCTGTCATCATTAGTATTGATGGCTATCCTTTAATGCTTGGTCTCTGCCAGACATCATTGCTTTTAAGAAATAGTGGATCTATGCAATGAAGTACATGGTTTTGTTATAAGACATCAGGTCTTTTTTCACTTTCTTTACTAGTGGCGTGTGAAAATGATGTCACTGCGCAAGCCCATCCTCACTGACAATTAATCTTCAGAACTTCTATGTCATATAGTTCAAACAGCAGAGTATACTAAGCTCAGACTTCTTCCATTGACCCCTGTCCCTTATGTGCTACTGAAATGGGTCCAAACTGAAGCCCTACTTCTTAATAGTTATAAGGGATTCTCTAATCTGTTTTTATCAATTATAAAGTTGATGAGGAAAGTTTTCTGCTTTCTATTTATTCAGAATGATATAGCAGCTCAAACCATTAAAGAATAAGATACTCATTTTAGTGTTAAATTCAAATAATACATTTCTATCTAAATGTGTTTAAGTGTCAATTATTTCTTACTTTCAAGTGAAATTACTTTTTCCCATTTGGGATTCTTTTCTGTCCTTTTACCCAGCCATCCTTGTTTCCTGATCCACCTTTTCTTTTAAAGTTTATGCCTGGCACATCTGGAAAACTTCAATTCTGCTGTCAAAATTGCTTGGGTTTATCTCTTTCTTACATACAAGAAAAATACTCTGAGTCTTTGCCCTTGGTCTTCAAATGTCTAAATCTATATTCCTAATTCCTGAATCATATCTAATCTTTTATTTCTCAACTATATGTTAATGGTCATCAAATTCATAACTCTGGTCTAAATGCATTCCTACCAGAAAACTTCATGCTTCCCAGGGCCTTGTTTTCTCATACTAATTTCTGAGATATATCTCAAATTATTACTGATTATTACTCATATCCATAGTTTTTCATGTTAAACATTATGAATACATGCATTTTTATTGCTCATAATGCCACAAACTGTAGTTTTTAATCATATAAAATGTATGCTATAACCTCTATAAACTCCACCCAAAGTTCTTCAATTGACACTCCTTCATAAAAGAGGCCTTGATATTATTTGGTAGCATCAGATTTCTCAAGACTCTCTGTTTTAATAGTGAGTGTTTGGCCACACTGTTCTCTATGCTGTGCTTTTGTTAGATCTCTCAAGGTTCTACACGGGTAGCTGCCTTTGCTCTTCAGGTAATGCCCAGATGAAAGAGCTTCTGGCAGTCTGTCCTGCCACTGCTTTCCAAGATCTGAGCAGCTTTATACAATCATGCAAAAAAAAATTGCTAAAAGCTTAACCCTTCAAATATGAATTTAGGTCTCCTTCCATGTTATGTACCAGTGACCACCCCTCTCTTTGACACCAATTTTTGCAAAGCCTGATAATGACTTGTTTTAGGAAGCTGAGGATTATCTCTTTTTCATGTCATCGTGGAATAAAAATTGTGAAATAGATTAATATAAAACTATTTTAATTTTAATTTCTTTGTAACTTACCTTGTTTTATCTTTTTCAGTAAAAGTTGATACTGGCAGTTTAATTTTTCTAAGTCCTTCCTTTTAAATTGTCACCAATCCTAATGACTCTCCTCTAGATTTGCACCAATCACCCTCCCTGCTCACTGTCACTACATCCATTGATCTAGGGGAAACAATTTCTATTTTGCACCAATCGATTTCCCTTCACTGCAGCAGCATCAGGCCCCTTTAGTTCAGGTTTTGAACCCTACCCAGAAAAATATCCTAAAATGGAAATCTCATCTCCATACAAATGTCTTCATTTTATCCAATTTTGAACCATTTGTGAGACTTTCTATTGAGTCTCTGAAGTTTAATGGAAGTTTCATAATCATCTTGTTACTGAAAACTGTTTTACATTGAAGGGTCCATAGGCATCAGGCACAAGGCCAGTTTTATATATTTATGTTTGTGGAAATAATACTTAGATAAGGTGCCTTATGCCATGTTAAGATGACATATGAGAAGATCACAGATTTTTGAGTAATTAGCATGTCATCTTAACTTGTTAACAGTTTAAACACCTGCTCATCTAATCTAATCTATTCTTTCTTTACCATATATGGTCTAATCTAAAACAAGTACTTTGTATTTTATTTAATTATTTTCATAAAGTCAAACATGATCTCATACCTTTGAACATCCAATTTTGTACTTGTAATTGATCCTGAATGCCTTTCTTATGTGGTAGTTGGGATATCAAATTTTCACCGTTTCTATGAAATCTTCGCCTACACCAGTGTCTTTCATAGCTGTCATTTTTATACCTAAAATTCCCATATACTATCAGACTTTACTCCTAGTTTTTACCATTTCTTTTCCCTTTTGAATACTTTCTCTTTTTTTCCTTATTTATTGGATATTTTCTTCATTTACATTGCAAATATTACCTACTTTCCTGGTTTCCCCTCCTCCCAGAAACCTCCTATCCCATTCTCCCTCCCCAGCTTCTCTCAAGATGTTCCCACACCTAACCTCCCACCCACTCCTGCTTCCTTGCCCTGACATTCCCCTACACTGGGGCATCCAGCCTTCATAGGATCAAAGGCCTATCCTACCTTTGATGCCCAACAAGGCCATTCCCTGCTACATATGTGACTGGAACCATGGGTCCCTCTATGTGTACTCTTTGGTTGGTGGTTTGGTCCCTGGGAGCCCTGGGGGTTCTGGTTAGTTCAAATTGTTGTTCCTCCTATTGGGTTACAAACCCCTTCAGCTCCTTCAGTCCTTTCTCTAACTCCTCCATTGGGGACTCACTGCTCAGTTCAATGATTGGCTATGAGCATTTGCCTCTGTATTTGTCAGGCTCTGGCAGAGTCTCTCAGAAAACAGCTATATCTGGCTCCTGTCAGCAAGTACTGCTTGGCATCCACAATAGTGTCTGAGTTTGGTAACTGTATATAGGATGGATCACCAGGTGGGGCAGTCTCTGGATGGCCTTTCTTTCAGTCTCTGCTCCACACTTGGTCTCTGAATTTCCTCCCATGAGTATTTTATTCCCCCTTCTAAGAAGGACTGAGGCATCCACACTTTGGTCTTCCTTCTTCTTGAGCTTCACGTGGTCTGTGAATTGTATCTATGGTATTTGGAGCTTTTGGGCTAATATCCACTTATCAGTGAGTGCATGCCATGTGTGTTCTTTTGTGGTAAGGTTACCTCACTCAGGATGATATTTTCTAGTTCCATTCATTTGCTTAAGAATTTCATGAATTCATTGTTTTTAATAGCTGAGTAGTACTCCATTGTACTCCATTTCTGTATCTATTCCTTTGTTGAAGGATATCTGGGTTCTTTCCAGCTTCTGGCTATTATAAATAAGGCTGCTATGAAAATAATGGAGAATGTATCCTTGTTATATTTTGGAGCATCTTTTCAGTATATGCCCAGAAGTGGTAAAGATGTATCCTCAGATAGTACTATGTCCAATGTCTGATGAACCACCAGACTGATTTCCACAGTGGTTGTACTAGCTTGCAATCCCACCATCACCTTCTGAGTAAGCCTTACTTTTCAGTGAGTACTAGAATATGCAAGAAAGTTGAACACATAGACCAAGTGAAAATTTATAAATAGTGAGATACAATACTTAACTAATTCAGAGGCCCAGTTGTGTGACTTGATCATTATTATCTTTTGTGAATGCCTCAACAACTCTGTTCAAATGAGCATAGCTTCAAGCTATAGAGATGTAGTTTGCTCACAGAGTTTCAGTTTTTTTAGGGTGCCTATGGTAAATGGTTCCTATTGCATCTCTGTCACAAATGAGCCTGTCTTTTAGATTTTTTTTTGTTAACATTCAATTTATGGATTCCTTGACTTCATAAGCAATCTGGATAACCAGTTTTTATTTTGTTTTTTCTTAATCAAAGTAATATTTTATTGAGAGGACAACATATACATCTCTGGAATCAGAATTTTAAGTCCTGAGATTCTTGCTACCTAATGTACCCGCTCTGTATACACCAGTCTCTTTGAGTGTGATTAAATATATCATAGATTATTTTATATTATGATTCCTTCCACCAATAACAGACAACCAGGAGAGTGTTCTCCTGACTTTCATAGCTGTGATGTCATTCTTTGATGAAGGAATTTAACACAGACAACCTTTAACCAAGCGCTACCAATAAAACAATGACCTCAGTTCCATAACCAAAAGAAACTGAATTTTATTTAAAAAGTAACTATAAGTAAAATTGGACTCTAAACTGTGGGAGAAACTGCAATCTCTGCTACTGGATTCAATTCTGAATATCCTAAGTGGATATGTATCACACCTGTATTGTAAACATTGCTAGATAATAAATATGTATATTTCTAGACTGCTACACACACATTAACACTGTCATGCCTTGGAAGAAAACCAATATACATGTATACATACGTAAGTAATTGTAGCAACATTATCTTTTGTCACTACATTTACTAATTAAAAGTAAAATAAATCTTGAAGTCATTATGCTTATCCATTTTTTTCTAATGCACAATAACTTTAATACTACCTGCTTATTGTTTTGCTCAGAGCTCCATCAGATCTAAGGGATTTTATTTAACAGTGCTTTATTCTGCTCCACTGATTAGATAGAATACTATCTACATCGAAGAAATTAGCACTATTTATCAGCAATTAACACCAACCTAAAATAGAAGTGAAGGAAACCTTCAGGGGTTAGATGAAAGAGCTTTACTTTCCAACCTTCTAAGGTCAAATGTACTCTTGTAATTCTATTATTATTCTATAACAGAGTTCATAATTTGAGACATACAGATTTATACGCATATAGTAACTTAATTATAAATTTTAAGAGTTCACTTGTAAAATGCTTTAGATATATTATTATTATTTCCACTCATTGCCATTTACTTGGTCTCACAAAGGTTATTTAAAGGACATTAATGAAACCCATTATGGAATCAATTATTCTTTTTTTCCCCTCTTTTTCATGTGTCAAGTCTATTCATTCTGCATAGCTGCTCTTTTTAAGAGACTGCAACAATCTGTTTACTTTTATTTCAAATTTATAATATTTTAAAATTTTATAGTAAGTATATAGATTTCTTAAAAAATACATATGGTTATCCACAATATTTCATTAACAATTTAGGACAAAAATAACACTTTAAAAATGTTTCTTTATATACATATTCATTGATATGTTATCATTGAAAATTTATTGTAATTTATTTACTCATATCAAAGCATGTTACTTATAAATCATGTTACTATAATATGCATTTGTATTTTTGATGAGTTATAAGCTACAAGTTAGATGTTAGCTCAAGGATCCATAAAGCATATATATGTCTCTGATTATAGCATGCCATTTTAATTTTATTTATTTTTTATAAAACTGATCATAAAGGTAGTAGAGTTACACTGTCTTTTTTTGACAAATACATGTATTTTTAGGTACCCATACCACTCTAATAACACATTTCAAATCATAAGTATTATTTTTATATGCTTGCTTTGGTATATTTTGCCTATATGCCACGGGCCTAAAGTATTTGCTTAATTAACAGTTGTTTGTAGGTTAGGCAATGGTTTCTTTCTAGCATGGGTTGAGTCTGGGTTGTACTTTTCTAGCTGTGCTTATCCTGACGCCATTTATTTTTCCCAGCTGCTCTGTCTGGCAC
This sequence comes from Montemys delectorum, assembly GCA_019843815.1. Taxonomy (NCBI): domain Eukaryota; kingdom Metazoa; phylum Chordata; class Mammalia; order Rodentia; family Muridae; genus Montemys; species Montemys delectorum. The sequence continues at coordinate 29,529 of JADRCD010075468.1, read as the reverse complement.
AACACAGTCCTCTTTTCTTGTTCCTTTTACTCTTGATCAACCTACTTCTTGAGATATATGAAATCTCAACTTATGGCCAGGAGGTAAGGGAAGCTTAAATTTACAATGATCCTCCTCTATAAAAGTTACATTTCAGGGAATTTCAGGCTTTAGGTCATAAAACATCAACACTAATTTTGATTTTCTGTAATAAATAAATGAGATGGAGAGATAGGTAAAAGGTAATAGATAGATAGATAGATAGATAGATAGATAGATAGATAGATAGATAGATAGAATAGAGAGACAGCCAGATAGACAGAATTTCTTTGGTACAATTTCTACTTGCTGGTGATATGATTGGACTTTTTCCATCATCATTTATTACCTATTTTATGTAATTTTCTCAGCACTTCCATAGAGAAAAGATCACAAGGAAAAGAACAGCCTATTTCTAATACATATGAAATATATATGTGTATATATACATATATATGTGTGTGTATATGTGTATGTAAAATCAGAATGTACTTGAATACAAACTGCCATAACAGCTAGAATTATAATACCCCACTAATGAAAGGGGAAAGTATTAACAAAAATATAGTAAAATATATCTGTGAAATTGAAGCCTGTATGCTTGTCAGCACATTGATTTAGGAGGATTTAGGGTATAAAAGACTAGTAATTTTAATCACTACAAGTAGTTTCTGTTTGTAAATTAAATAGGAAGCTTAAAGATAGAGATTCAATATTAATCTTCCATGCATAGTTATCAGCACATATAACATATATTGAAATATTTTTTCGATGTGTTGCAATCTAAAAGTTACTGTTACTAATATGCTAAGGAAATGCCTCAGGCTTATGTTTGAATACTTGGTCCCTAGTTGGTAGATATTTTCGTCTAGACCATAATACTGCCCTTCCCTTAAATTATGTCATAAGAACCTAGTGGTTTCTGAGCAATCTACAGGGGACAACAGAAATCTGAGCAAGCCAGTTTTTCAAAAGCACCCACTTTATTGTATTTCTTCTTCTAGTCAGACTGTCTATCTATCCATGAATTGAAACATCTAAACCAATAGGCCATTTTCTTTGTTCTTGGTTGCCAGAGCATGAAGGTAAGACCCTAATAATGAAGATACCATGTACTTTAGAACTATGACTTGAGGCATCAAGCTGGCACTGGCTTGGAAGCCTTCTCCATGATATCTAGATCCTGTTGTATCTGAAGGGGCTATGTCTAATGAAAAAGTTAGTCAACAGTCCTATAACATCTATGAGTTACAACAATGACTTCAAGGAGTCTTCAACATTCCCCAACCATAAAATAGTATCAATTTAGAATAACTAACAGCTGTCTGACTGGACTTAAGGCCCACTCAATATGACAGAATTCAGACCTGACACTGCAAATTTAATTACCTGTTGCTAGTAAGGCCATAGACCCTAGAAAACCTACTGCGGCCATTCTCCCAAATCAGTATATTTTCTAAAATATTTTCAATATTTTTATGCATTCTGGTAGGTTAAGCTCACATTTCCTACCTAAGAAGACTATTGTTCCCATTCTGAGCATTTTTTAATTGCCTGAATTTTTTTTTTTTTTTTTTTTTTTTTTTTTGTGTAGAACTGCGGTTTCATGAGCTTTTCCCTACCCATGGTAATATTTTTATTGGCATTATCCTTGTTGACCTCACAGGTAGGCAATCAGGTTGCTGAGATTTATGAGTTTAGTTTCTGACATCACTAGAACACATAGTCTGACAATAAATTCTCGAGTTGTGTATCTCTTAGCATCTTTTTGCTTTCTCTTATTTGTAGAAGTGTTCTGTGGAAGTACACATCGGGACCAATATCCCAACATGATTGGTTGTGATTTTCTGTAGTGTTCTCTCCATGTCAGGATGAGAAATTAAGTACTATACATATCTGTGGGTATAAAGGCAAATATCTATAGACTATTTATACTGATTATGGTAGTTTAGTAAATGAGCAGGTGTAGATTCTCCTGCAGTATCATTGACTTCACTAGCCCTGAAGGTGGTGAAGTGTCCATAACAGGAATAGTTTCTTTCATGGCCACCAAGTCTTTATTCAATTAAAAAGTTGTTAGTTACTTCCAACTGATGGATTTCAGCCCTAAATTCTATTACTTTTTGTCTACTACACTTCAGTGTGCTTGCTTCTTTTTGTTTATTTTTTTTAGAGCTTTCATTGTGTACTTTTAAATTACTGATATGAGAACTTTCTAATTTCTTTATGGAAGCACTTAGTGCTATGAACACTTCTCTTAGCATTGCTTTCTCTGTGTCCCATATATTTATGTATGTTGTCCCTTCATTTTGATTAAATTCTAGAAAGTCTTTAGTTTCTTTCTTTGATTCTTCTCTGACTCAGAGATTATTGAGTAGAAAGTTGTTCAATTTCCATAAATATGCAGGTTTTCAGGTGTTTCTGTTGTTGCTGAAGTCCAGCCTTAATCTATGGTGGTCTGATAAGGTACAAGGCATTACTTTCATTTTCTTGTATCTCTTGCTTTGTGATCAAATATGTGATCAATTTTGGAGATGTATCCATGATATCCTGAGAAAAAGGTATATTCTTTTATGTTTGGGTGAAATATTCTATAGCTCTCAGTTAAGTCCATTTGATTAATAACATCTGTTAGTTTCATTATTTCTCTGTTTAGTCTTTATCTGGATGACATGTCCATTGGTAAGAGTTGGGATTGAAGTCTCCCACTATTAATGTGTGGGATTTAATATGTATTTAACCTTTTGTAATGTTTCTTAAAGAATGTAGGAGTCCTTGCATTTGTGATGGAGCTATTCAGAGCGGAAACATTATCTTGATTGATTTTTCTTTTAAAATGAGTATGTAGTAAAGTTTCCATCTTTTTTGACAAATTTTAGGTAAAATGTATTTTATGAGATACTTACTATTCAAACTTGCTTCTTGGATCTTTTTACTGGGAAAATTCCCTCCCCCTTTACTCTGAGGTAATGTCTATCATTATTGATCAGATGTATTTTTTGTATGTATCAAAATGATGGATTCTGTTCTCACATTTATTCTTTCACCCTGTGAAAGAATAATTGAGTACATGGATATTGAGAGATATTAACTCCAAGGATTATTAGCTCTTGTTATTTTTTTTGTGGTGGTTGTAGTGTGTGTGTGTGTGTGTGTGTGTGTGTGTGTGTGTTACCTTTCTTTTGGTTTTGTTGGTGGGAGTTACTTATTTTCTGTATTTTCTTGGATGTAGTTAACTTCCTTGAGATGGAGGATTTATGGTAGTATGTTACTTGGCCTTATTTAATATTCTTTCTTGTTCTCTCTATATAATGTTTTAATTATTATGGGATAGGAGCACTTTTCTATTTTGGTCCAATCTATGTTCTCTAAACATCTCATATGTTTATAGCCATCTTGTCTGTCTTCCCATCCATTCTGTTAGCCTGTGTTTTTATTTTATTTTATTATTATTATTATTATTATTATTATTATTATTATTATTAATTTTTGGTTTTTCGAGACAGGATTTCTCTGTGTAGCTCTGGCTTTCCTGGAACTCACTCTGTAGACCAGGCTGGCCTCAAACTCAGAAATCCTCCTGCCTCTGCCTCCCAAGTGCTGGGATTAAAGGCATGCGCCACCATTGCCCGGCAACCTGTGTCTTTTTTATTGGGATATTGAACCCATTGATGTTGAGAGATATTAATGATTAGTAATTGTTAATTAATCTTATTTGGATGTTGGTGGTGTGTGTATGTATGTATTTCCTTTGGTTTTGGTTGTATCAAATTTTATTTCCTGTGTTTTCTTGGATGTAGTTATCCTCCTTGGGTTTGAATTTTCCTTCTAGTATTTTCTATAGAGCTGAATTTTGGATACATATTATTTAAATTTGGATTTGTCTTGAAATACCTTTGTTTTCCATTTATGGTGATTGAGAGTTATGCTGGTTATAGTAGTCTAGGTTGGCATCTATGGTCTTTAGAAGTTGCAAAATTTTTGTCCAGGCCCTCCCTCTACCTTTTAACGTCTCAGCTGAGAATTTGGATATGATTCTGATGTACCTGCATTTGTTTGTGACCTGGCCTTTTCCCTTGTCACTTTTAATATTCCTTCCTTGTTCTGTAGATTTTATGTTTTGATTATTATGTGGCAGGAAAAATTACAAGGAATCAATGAAACCAATAGCTGGTTCTTTGAGAAAAGCAACAAGATAGACAAATATTTAGCCAAACTAAACAAAACACAGAGAGACAGTATTCAAATAAACAAATTAAGAAATGAAGAGGGATACATAAAAACAGACACTGAGGAAATTCAAAGAATAATTAGGTCTCATTTCAAAAGCATGTACTCCATAAAATTGGAAAAATCTTAACAAAATGGATGATGTTTTAAAAGACTGATAGCACTTATCAAAGTTAAATCAAGATCATGTAAACTATTTAAGCCACCCTATACCACTAAGGAAATAGAAGCAGTCATTAATACACTCCAAACCAAAACCAGGCTGGGGCCAGATGGCTTTAGTGAAGAATTCTACCAAATTTTCAAAGGAGAGCTAATACTAATACTCCTCAAACTATTTCACTAGAAACAGAAGTAACACTTCCAAATTCATTCTATAGAGCCACAGCCACTCTGATACCTAAACCACACATATAGATTTCTCTTGGAAACACTGATGCAAAAATACTCTCAAACCAAATCCAAGAACACATCAAAGACATCATCCACCAAGATTAAGTAGTCTTCATCCAAGGGATGCACTATATCCCCAGGGATCCAATATATGAAAATCCATCAATGTAATCCACTGTATAAACAAACTGAAAGAAAAAATCACATTATCATTGTATTTGGTCCTAGAAATGCCTTTGACAAAATTCAACATACTTTCATGTTAAAAGCCTTAGAGAGGGGGTTGGATCAATGGCTCAGTGGTTAAGAGCACTGACTACTCTTCCAGAGGCCCTGAGTTCAATTTCCAACAACCACATGGTGACTCACCACCATCTGTAATGGGATTGATTCCCTCTTCTGGAGTGTCTGAAGATAGTGACAGTATACTCATATAAAAGCCTTAGAGAGATCAGACATACAAGGTACATACCTACATTTAATAAAAACAATATACAGCAAGCCAATAACCAGCATCAAACTAAGTGGAAAGAAGCGTAAATCAATTCTAGTAAAATCAGGGGCAAGGCAATGTTTCCTACTCTCTTCCTATCTATTCTAAGCAGCACTTCAGGCTCTAGCCATAGCAATAAGACAACTAAAGGAGATCAAGATTTAACAAATTAGAAAATTAGTACTTGAGAATATCATCCTGAGTGAGGTAACTCAAACATAAAGGTAGTACATGGGATGTACTCACTTATAAGTGAATATTAGCCAAAAAATACAAGTTACCCACACTATATTTCACAGACCCAAAGAAGCTAAAATACAATGAAGGTCCAAGCTAGAATTCTTGAATTTTACTTAGAAGAAAGAATAAACTGTTGTAGGGGATTGGGTGAAGGAGTGTGTGTGGCATTGACCGGGAAGGGGCAGTGAAAGGGATGTAAAATAAATAGGTAAAAATAAATAAGAAATAAAGTAAAAATACTCATAGGAAGAAGATGGAGGCAAAGTATAGAGTGGGAGAGGGAATAGGGATGAGAATTGCTTGAGGGAGGCCAGGGCCCTGGTGGGACAGAGTGGCATGGTTCCTGACCCTGGGACAGGGCCTGCACATGATCCTCCATGAATGTCAGTAGCTGTTGTTAGAATAAGGTAGGTTTGCAAAATAATGCACATATTTCACATTCCTCCAAGGAATGTCCTCTATTACCATTAATGGCTCAGGATAATCAGACTGCACAGCTCAAACCCATGAGGTGAAGATGTGGCTAATATTTCAGCAAAATGGTAAACACTAGGACCTTCAGGACAGCCCTTAAGGCTATGAAAAAGAACTCTAAATACATGAATTAAAAATATATAAAATTTCTCCACTATAACAATAAAATATAAGGATACAATAAGAATTATGAGGGGCTCCATGAATATCAGGAAACAGAAGCAGGTAGACTGTGAGACAGCATGTCAGAAAGATACAAAGGAGGCAAGTTCCTAAGTTCAAGGTCAGCCTAGGACAGAGAGAAGTTAGGTCCAGGTGTGGTAGAAATGGCAATTTCAGGGCAGAGTCCTACCTAACTAGTTTATCATCTATGCTTAACAAAGGCAAACAGACATCTGAAATCTTTATCAATGTTGAGAAAACAGTGTTTGCTTGCTGTGTCTTGAGAAGACCTCTCTGTGCAGAGGCTTGTCCGTAGTGGACTGGGGAGTTCAGGGTCAGATACAGGAAGGGACACGAGAGATCACCAGATGCCCATGAGAGTGAATGGAACTCTGCAACTTGTGGGTATGGGAAGATGGGAGCATCTCGAGGATGTGACAGAGACCTGGGATAAAGGAGATGCCTAAGAATCATTAACGATGACCTTAGCTGTGACTCACAGCACTGGGAACATGGAACATGAAGAGTCAACCTACTATAGCCAGGCAGGAACTCCAGTAGAATACAGACACTAATCCATCCACAAAACTTTTGACTCAAAATTTATCTACACGAAATGCTTACAGATGATGGATCGAAGACCAAGGGAATGGCCTACAATAACCGGCCCAATTTGAGACCCATCTTATGGGAAAGCACCAATCCCTATCACGATTAGTAATACTCTGTTACGCTTGCACACAAGAGTCTAGCATAACTGTCCTCTGAGAGGCTCCACCCAGCACTCAACTCAGACAGATGCAGAGACCCAAAGCCAAACAATGAATAGAGCTTGGGGACTCCTATGAGAGAGTTGGGGGAAAGACGAAGAACCTAAAGGAGATAGGAACTCTATAGGAAGACCAACTGAGTCAACTAACCCTTTGGCCTCTCAGAGACTAAGCCACTAACCAAAAAGCATACACGGGATGGACTCCCCTGCCCTACCCCAGCACATATGTACCAAATGTACAGCTCAGTCTCCATGAGGGTACCTAACAATTTGAGGGGGAGCTATCCACAAAGCTGTTGCCTGTCTGTGGAATATGTGCATCTGGCTGGGTTGTCTTGTCTGGCCTTAGTAGGAAAGGATTCACCCAGCCCTTCAGAGACTTGATGTACCAAGGTGTTGAGGTACACAAGCGGGGACTCCACCCTCTCAGAGGAGAAGGGGAGGAGGATGGAGAGACTCTGAGAGGATGTGACTGGGAAAGAGGCATCAAATTAGAAGTAAAGTAAGTAAATTAAAAGAAGAAGAGGAAGGAGAAGGAGGAGAAGGAGGAGTAGGAGAAGGAGGAGAAGGAGAAGGAGAGGGAGAAGGAGGAGGAGAAGAAGGAGAAGAAGGAGAAGAAGAAAAAGTTGCTAACAACCAAAGTAAGCTTGTCGCTATTGTACTGTTTGGCTTATTGGGCTGTTGTGTTTCTTGTGGTGTTTAGGTATAATAGCTTGGTAGGGCCGTTGTTTACCTCCTTCTTTTGGTAGTTTGTATGTAACACCATAGATGCTAGCCCTCAAGGCAGAAGCATTCATTTCATTTTTAAGTCAAGGACCTTTGGGACCTACTTCTAAAATGTGTGCTGTCTTTAGCAATGTGGACTAACCTTTAGTCTCCTAGGGGTAATAAATGGCAACAGCAATACGCTGCATGTCTTTGAGTCTCAGTGACTAAAGAGGAGATTTGGAATTGGAGTTTTTGCCAGTTGTTATTGCTGCTTTAAAGGAAGTACTGTCTGTCTTATGAGAAAGTTTATAGTTCACTGAAAATATACATGTAAATTTAGACAGAATTAATGTATTGTAAATGTTTTTAATTTTTTATAGGTATATAGTATTTTGTACTATAGTTTTTCTAAATACCCCTGCTTTTATTTTACCCTCTTTTTTTCTTTTTCTGTCTTTATCTTCCTATCCCCTTCCAAACATTTTCAAATGTATCTACAAAAACAATAATTTCTTGTTTTAAACAAGAGATTTTTTAACATAATTTGAAATAAATCTGAAATTACATTGAAGGAGTAGATGATAAAGCAACTGACACAGAATTAAAATAACTGCTTCAATTTGTGTAAAGCATAACTCAAATTAAAATATGATTGCAGAGAATTGCTGTGACAAGAGCTTAACCAGTGCACAGCAGCAAAGTCATTCTCACTAATTAATTAGGAAAAAATGAAATTGAATGAAATGATGGAAGGAAAGTGGCCATTCACTCCCCAAGAGTTCCAGCTACATTCTTTGAAATCAGGTCATACATTGCACTCTACACTTGTCCTTTCTTTATAGAATCACTTGATGCCATGTGGCAGAAACTGAGAACAGAGGGGATAACCCAATTTCAAGTTTGTCTTTGATGCACTTCCAAACCTCCTCTTGTGGGAAATGAAAGTGAATTGCTCTAAGTGGGTAAAGAGTGGAAATAGATCAGAACAGTCAATCTGTGTGGCCTTGTAAGAAGATGGCTGAGCTTATTTCTTCTTAGAACAATGTGTCTTGATTGATTGTCTGTATCTGGTGACATGAAAAGGCCTGAAAATATCTGAACCAAATTTATCATTCAATCAGTATAATTACCTCTAAGGAAAACTACTGATGTTTGTTATATTAATCATAATGTCAAATGCTTCAGGTTTGCTGGTGAATGTTTCTGCAAATTGGTCCTTCTTCTTGCAGTTGCTCCATTATTAAATACTGGCAAACAATTTTTAAACACAACCAAAGCACTATGCTATGCTGATCTGCAAAGAAAACAACAAAGAATATTTCACTGTAGGAAATCAATTTACTTTCAATGTTGAGACATTGTCAGCATTTCTTATAGATTTCTCCATACCATGTATCTTTGAATAGATATATAATACCCAGAGAGTTCCCAACTACCTTTTTTACCATACCTATTTTCAAATAGGTCACTTATCTAAAACAAGACAGACAAATGGCTTGGCACTTACTTATTGCCCAGCATGCTGTAATTCAACCAAACAGTGATGGGATTCTGGTATCTTCCTACAGTCTGATTTTCACATTTACCCACATGGCAAATAATGAGAGACATTCACTGATTAGAACACACACAAGTAAGTTTACATATTTGAATTCATTTATGATTTTTTTTTGTTTTGTTTTTTTGAGACAGGGTTTCTCTGTGTAGTCCTGGCTGTCCTGGAACTCACTCTGTAAACCAGGCTGGCCTTGAACTCAGAAATCCACCTGCCTCTGTCTTCCAAGTGCTTGGATTAAAGGCGTGAGCCACCACTGCCTGGCTCATTTATGATTTTTAAATACCAAAAATATAATTCTAGCAACAATTCTTCTGAACAAGTGTAGTTGAACTAATCAATCAATCAATCAATAAATAAATAAATAAGGTAGTTTATAAAAAATTGCTTTTAAGCTAGAGGATATATATTTTCTTGAATTTAAAATCCAAAAAAAAAAAATGGTGAACATTAAATTTGAGTTACAATTTCCATATGGCCATCACATCTGCCTGGTAAGAGACAGGCTAAGGCAATTGGTCTTATGTTAGCCTTAAAATGAGATATAAAATTTTATACTTTAATATACAAAAGATACAAAAGCATCTTTAAATCTCAGAGTCATTTATAACTATTACAAACCTGAGACAATCTTAAGGAATTACATTGTTATTTGAAATATAACAAATGTCAAAAATTTGCATCTATATTCCCTTCTCTACATGTATTATGCTTCACTGAACCAGTGTGGGTGTGATGTATTTCAAATTACACATTCTCTAGCTAGCAAAAGAATAATGTATGGCTGAATTGTCATCCTCCCAAATTTTTCAAACCATAGAAAAGCAATGTGAGTATACAATAAGTGTTATTTGAAAACACTAACAGAATGAAAATAATAGAACTGCATATCCTCATGGAAAGAAATATTAAAGCCTTCTCTATAATAATTTGACCTATACCCCAGTAAATTATGCTTTATAATACTAAAGAGTGTATCTGCTTATATAACCTATGACTACGAGAAAAAGTTTTCATGGCACTGTAAAGATATTAGCAGAAGTATGAGGTTGACAGCAAGATCTATAGGCTAAATCCATAGCTGCCAGAGTACCTTGAATTTCAAAATGGAAAATGCCACAGTCTACAGACCGATAACATTAAATAGAGTCTTTTTGACGAAGAACAAAGAAAATCTAAACTGTCCATACTATAGTCAGGCAAGTAAACTGAACAGTGGCACTTCAAAAGCCACCACAGTGGTTTAAAGCATTTTATAGACTGGAAAAGCAGTGATGGAAAGATGGCCGACTTCCCATAACCTTGGGAACCAGAAGGCAAGGTGCCTGATGACTATAAAGTTCAGGAGAGGTTTAAAGTTAACTGAGAACACTAAATACAGTGAAATAATCTTCCAAAGAAAATGCAACTTTAAAGATAAGAAAAACTCAGTACATTGTTCAACGTAGTCTCATGGAACTTGGTATGTTAGTGAGAGTTTTTTTTTTTAAAACCTAAGTGAAAAATGTGCTAAGAGGTAGCTATCTGTAAAGGAGAAGAGAAAAAAATGGATCATCATAAAGACCAGATAAATATAATATATTTTGTATTCTTTTTTTAAATTCACTAACATCACTAAAAATATATGACAAAAAAGAAACAGGCATCTTTTATTTAGATGTAAAATACCTATAGTGGTCATACAATATTGGTTGGAGCAGCAGTAAGATTGTCCTAAAATTAGGTTATTGGACTTCATCAGAAATGTCATAATGCAAGAATATCTATGATTGTGTTAAATCAGTTAAATATATTTTGTAATTTTTCATCAGAAAAAATATACAAAGATTCTTTATAAAAACTGTATACCTAACAAGATTATTAGACAACTTTTTGGTGTGTGTGTGTTGTGTGTGTGTGTGTATGTGTGTGTGTGTGTGTGTGTGTGTGTGTGTGTGTGTGTGTGTGTTGCAGAGGAATTTTAATTCAGCAACATTGCTCCTCTGGCAAGGCATCACATCCAAAAACCTCCTAGGTCTGTGTGATCAGAATGGATGACACATCTCCAGTCCCTCTAGCTGGAGTGCAGACATGATGTTAGTAAACTATTTATTTATTTTTTTACTCTGTCTTCACTTTTTAAATTTTTTTATTAAATTATTTATTTTTTACACCTCATGTTCCATTCCCCGACCCCTCATTGTCTTTTTGATGGTCCAGTGTTTGAAAGACTTCAGGGTTCAAGATTAATTGAGACTGCGGGTCCTCCTTCAGGATCACCCTTCTCCTCAGCTTCTTTCAGCCTTCCCTAATTCAACAACAGGGGTCATGTGTGCCAGTATGTTCATAGAGGCCTTATTTGTTATAGTCAGAAGCTAGAAACAACCTAGATGTCCCAGGACAGAAGAATGGATCCAGAACATATGTCATTTACACAATGGACTACTACTACTATGAAGAATGAAGGCATCCTGATTAAACATTTTATTCCCAAACAATGAAGGTAAAGTTAACCTGTAGCTGTGTTTGAATATGATATCTAATTGAAGGACAGACAATAAATCAGAGAAAGATTTCACAGAATGAGTCAGAGATAGGATACACCCAACTCTAATGAAAACAGACAGGACCGAGAGGAGACTTAAGAGAGCAGTGTAGAGAAATGGGGATAGGGCAAGACAAAGGAGGCAGTTTTACAAGGCCATATTTACAAAGATAGGTTGCAGGTGAAGACAGAATGAGCCAGAGAATAAGAAGGAGCCAGAAAAGTAGAACAGATTGCCGGAGCTAATTTGAGGCTAATTCTAGCAATTCAGTTAGAATCTAAGAGAAGCCAGTTAGAATAAGTCAGCTTGGTGAGGAGTTTGAACCACAACAGCTGAGGTGAACCAACCAACCAGAATTCTCAAAGAGCTAGAAACTATAAGTTTATTCAGCAGTCAGCTTCTGAGACAACAATTACTACTCTTAAATAAAAATTATTTTTACAGTGTATTATGATTTAAGATTGTATCATTGGCTAAATAAGCACATAATTAAAGAAAAATCCACAAAATATATAACTACAAGGATTGAAGAACCAGAGGTGCTTTTCTGGAGAAGATATGAGAAATCTTAATAAATGTATAAAACAACATTAAAAATTAATTTAAGCAGGCCACTGTGCATTAGGAAAATGATAGGGTGTATTTCTATGTGTTTGTGACAAATAGATGATTGCCTTAAATATAAGAATTAACATTTAATAAATAGGAAAAGTATGCATGATCATTTTATTTGAAAGTTCAAAGCATTCTTGGGTGGGAATGAAGTATACCACTGAGTGATGGAAATATATACTTACACATATGAAGGGGGGCATTAAGTAAAGATCAGCTCTGTGAAACTCAATTAATTCTATACAACTGTAGCTAAAGTAATATCTTCCTTTTGGAAACCCCTACAAAGGCAAACTCTTACTTCTGTATCAAGCACTTCAAGAATCCAAAACAGCAGAACAGCCTGTCTTGGAAAGGTAGCAGGATAGCTAGCACTTGGATTTCCTGGGGAAGTTGGAAGGGTTTTGTTGGGGAGAAGAGTTCAGGAAGGAGTAGGAAGTCATAACATAAGGAAACGAGGAAATATTATCAAAATTAATTATATCATGTATCTATGAATCTACCAAAAATAATTTCAAATAGAGATAAGTGAACTCATGCAACAGAAAGAGGAGTTCGGAGATTAGTTCTTATCATAATTTAATAGCAATTCGGTTGAGAGTGGAAACTGAAGCTCATTAATGGAGGGAGGAGGTGGATATTAGAGGAGAGTAATATCATCAACAGCGGCTTGGCCATTCCTGACATGAAATGCAAGCCTTAACCTGGAATTGTTTTCTAAGTTTCATTTTGTTTCAATTGATCAAAACTTTCACTGATAGGTAGGAGCAGTATGGTGTTTTCGTGTGGCCCGCACTATTTTCTCGCCGGCAAGAAAGCACGCGGAACACCAGGATCCTTCTGCAGCAAACCTTTATTACCATGTGGCGAGGAGAGAGCGAGCCCTGGAAAGGCACTGCTTATAGACACCCTGGAGCGGCGTGTTCATTTCTGATTGGCTGCTTGCCCATTACCTCATGTGATGCCTCAGGATAGGCTGTGACTTGGCGCGCTCTGGCCCTTAGCACATGCGCAGATGGGCTGAGACTTGGCGCGCTCTGGCCCTAGGCACATGCACAGACTACTTGTTACAGGGAGAAGACACCGGATGCTGGCGCCATCTTGTAATGGCGACTGCCAGCTCGGGTGCAGCTCTCTACATTTTCGAACATGGGGATCTTATGTATCTAACAGTAAAATTTCAAATTCCAAGTGTTCTGAAAGAAAAAACAAACATAATGGGTTTTTTAGTCTCTTGGTAGTAAATATGTTCTCCTAAACAACAAGAGGCACAGTGGTATTTAAGGAAAGACAAAATTATACAAATTGGGCATCAAAAATGGATTTCTTCCACCATTAGGAACAATGTAATATATAGTTTGACTACATTTTAGCTTGTGTCGCACATCAGCATTAATTAGACCACATAGACATTAGCAACTAATATTCTTTATTAATAAAAGGAATGGGTGGATTGATTTACTTTAACAACATATTGTTGAAGAAGTCCACATTTTGTGCTATGTATTCTTTCAAAAGATACCTTGATTCTAATACTGGTAAGGAATGATGTTGAGCACATGTTATACTATAGTAAAATTAACATAGCAACTGCAACAGAAAAGCTGTTTCAGGAGTTTGCAGTCTTTTCCAAGGCTCACTGTACCTGACAGCATCATGCAGAATGTGTTAGAAGTGTGCATTTGGGGTGATGAGAGTACTGTAGACAGGTTAAATGTGTCAAAGCCTGAGAACAGAGGCAAGCATGGCAAGTGTGGGATGCAGAGTCTGCAGTGCACTTGGCAGAAACGACTTCAGCCTTTATGAGGTTGACATTGTCTTGAATTACTGCCCTGGGCAGCATTTGCTGTCACCAAAGAAGAAGCAACCACACTACCTTCTTATGTATGAACAAAATGTGGGAATATGCTTTAAATCCTATGAATAAGATAATATTGGAAGTAATTTGAATCAGCAATCACATTATTTTTAAAAGACACTGAGAATTTCCAATAACATCAGAGTTATATTAAATTAATTCTATTTACTGATGTCTATATCTTTTTTCACGTGACCTTCACTCTTCACTATCAATGATGCTGTAAAATGTTCTGAAATTTGATGAGTATAGTCAGTGCTACCTTAAGACTCTTAGGTATTATTAACACTGTTCCCTTCTTATTGTTGCTGATTCCTAAGTGTGAATCAGACAACTGTTTTGCTGATTTCATGTTTAGAGGAACACTTGTCTAAGACAGATAAGAGAAAAATGTAGTATTTTTTGTTTGGGTTACAGATTTTATTTATTTGAATATTTTTCATAGAGAATATGATATTGTAACTATTCCCTTCCTCCAGAAAGATATTTATTATTGAATTATGATGGATTGAACTTTTCTGATAATGGTAGAGAAAACAGCTTCCAGTTGTACATCATTTTAATTCATTAAGTTTAGAAATCTCTATATAAATTTGAAGCTGATTAAATGACTAAGCTTGTGATTAATTAAAAATAGCAATTAAAGAAAACTAAATTTAAGATCATAGCTGTTTACAAACTTAGCATGAACACCCTTTCCTCTCATTGTGTAAACTTGGGTTGTTGTGGACAGTTAGTTAACATGAACATCCTTTCCTCTCATCATGTAAAGTTGAGTTGTTGTGGGCAGTGATTTTGATATTGAATAGGATTACTTAAGTGTTCTTCTTACAAGGGGAGAAAATAATGGAAATTTGCTTAAAATGTTGATAAGCATTCGTAATGTAGGCTAGGAAAATTTTGTTTTGAAGGACTTTATAAACTGTTTACCCACAAATATAATGAAGACATCTCACAATTGTGCAGCTCAGACCCTTTAGTTGCCAGTCAGAATGCCTTTAGTTACCAGCTCTGACCTCTCAAGAACTCACACATCAATGACAAGGTGACAGAGTGTTTATCAAAATGATAAAAACCTTGCAACTCTCTCTGACTTTCTTTCCTGGGATGGTTAAGAAGTGATTGAAAAAGGTAACAGCCTATCATATGGTGAAAGGAATTTTTAAGGTGTTATGCTTGCTTTTCAATGCAGCTTCTGTTCTAACTTTTTGTGGAACAATATTTACTAAAGTAATAATTGTTAAATTAACAACATGTTTATAAGCAAGATTCTTATCAAATATAAATAGGAAATTAAGGCTATAAAAAATTTTTAAAATATAAATAAAATGTTTGTGAAATTAAATAAGTCATGTGTGCTAATTCTTAGACTCTGTAAAACATGTAATTTTCAGTAATTGTGAGTGTATTATTTTTGAGGTTTTGAGGAACATAAAACAAAAGCTTGTAACTTTAACATTATAGTTTCAAATATATATATATATGTATGTATATGTATATATGTATGTAGTAAGCTGAGAGCCTCACCTGGTAATGGCGCTGGTGGGAGTGTGCATCCCGAGAAAAACAACTCCTTATTTGGGCATGAGGTGGTGCGATTATCCTGCAAGATCTGGTGACCTAACAGGGACCTATGGAGAGATGATATGTGGCTTTCGATGACTGGCATGCACTAGTCTTTATAAGCCCGAACCCAGGCGGGGTTGGGGTCACTGCCTGGAAAGAAGCAACTCCTGATTAAATTGCCTTGAGAAGGAACCTGGTTGTTCTGCGTTTGCCTCCCTGCTGGTTGGGGACTGCGCCGGACATATGTATATATATATAATGTATTTACAGTGTTAATTAGATATTTTCTGTAAATATTCAAGAAAATATATATGTATGGTTATTTATCACAAATCTTTGATATCATTTCAGGCAATGTTTAAAATGTTTTATCTTATGTGGTGAATTATGTTGATAGATCCTCATCTTGACAGGAATATACTTGTGTGGGAAGTAACCACACCATTTTACTGAAAAATGTTTTCTTTTGTTCCCTGAAATTAGGTTGAGAAATGATTATTTCTGAATTTGGATTAGCCTTGCTCGAGAGTTAGGAGTGAAAAACTTTCAATATTAGGTGTAAATAGCTCTCAGTACTAGGAGGTACAGAGGACACACAGTAATTTATACAAGCTCTCAACTTTTAAACTTTGTGAATCTAATTATGACACTATCTGTATGGAATGAGGAAACAAGAGCCACGGTACATGCTCATCAGCACAGTGTATGCTTAGCATGGATATCTCCTAGAGACCAACACCAAGAGTAAAACATTAAAAATTCAAATTTAAGATGTGAACATAAGAGAAAGAAAACAATGTTCTTTCATTAGGTCTCTTTCTACATTTACTTGCCTTGGGACATAAAAAACTTGCTTTGGACTCTGCTTGGCTCCTCAGTCCACCTAGCCTTCATAGAAGACATCCCATGAGATGCACATCTTGTAATGTGGATGCCAGAGTCTGAGGTCACTGCAGAGAAGAGGAGAGCACAGTCTCAAGGATGAGGACCCACAGCAACTAAGGAGACCTATTTTCTGATCTGCATTATACTATAAACTTTGCACTCCTTCTGAAGTCTCTGAGATGCTTATTTTCCTGAGGCTCTTTACCTTCTGAAGTGATTGACAGACACACATGGATTGATTGTTATATGAGGAAGCAAAGATGTGTCTTTACTCTTTTCCAGAAATTCTCCTGTTATTCAATAATCTCACAAGGCTTTATAAACAAGCACAGCTAGTTATTAAAAGTGAATTTCCAGGAGGGCAGGTGTATCATGCCTTCTCCCAAGAAATAGGATTTAGGTACCAATCTTATGGCCATTATTCAGAGTTCTGGAGTTCCAGTTTGTCATTATGGAACCTATTGTTTCTGAGAAAGGTGTACAGTCCTAATGGTCTCTCATCTGTTTTTATCTAAGTAACCACAAAAAAATTATGATTTACACATTCATACTATCTTTTCAAAAAATATTTCATTATTATTGGTTATATACACAACACCACAGAATTTTCTTTTCAAATAAAACCTCCATTAATACAATTGTTCAACAAAAGAAGATCCAATGGAGTTTAGAGTTGAGCTTAGAACTATATTCAGAATTTTCTGTCAATAATTATGATGTCTCTGCATAATCATTACTGGTAAGCATATGCTCTCAGTGAGAAATGTCTTTCAAAATACAGGTTTTATTTGTATGGTATTTGTTTTTTTCCATAGAGCTGTATGATATATGAAAATGCTAATTTAATTTGTGTTGAATTCCCAGAATATATAGACAAATCATAATCTAGCTTTCTAGGCTAGTGAAGAGGCTTATTTGGTAAAGAGAGCTGTCCTAAGTCAGATGATCTGGAAGTGTATTGAAGACTCACATAGTTAAAGATGAAAATGGATTCGCACCACTCCTGATAGTTGATCTCTGACTTCCACACTCATACCATGGCATATGCCCTTCCTCTATTCACACATGTAATGTGTTTTTCTTTAACAAAACTGACTTCTGATATAATTAAGATCTCCTAAATTAAAAGTAATTGATTACAGATTCTTTCCTAAACAATTTTAGAAGATTACAAATCAATAAATGATGGATTCAGGTCCCTGCAGCAGACGCTAGATGCTTTACTGGGGTTGGCGTCTGCAGAGGCAAAGGCAGGAAACTGTGCTTCCCAACACGTGGGATTGTTACTTCACTGTAACCAAAGCTTTCTTCTGGGCATATTTTGGTAGGAGTTAAAAGGAACTCTTTCAGTGCCTCAAAATACAATTTCTTACTTGAACTTCCTGTTGCTAGTCAGTGGTAATTAGTGCACCTCATGTATTAGATGCAAAGTAAGCTGATCATGGGGTAACTACGAAAGTGGCCTTCAATGGAAGCTGGGCAGATTTTTGTATGGTTCTCTGACAACTCCAATCTTTTTACTTCTATTTATATTTACCCTGTTTTTCTGGTTTCTCTTAAGTGTCTAGAAAGAATTTGGATATAGAACCACAATCACAAAATGGGCATTTCTTGTTTTTAAGGGAATTCCTTTCCAATACTTTTTCCTTCCATTGTTTCATTTCTTTGTTTGTTTGTTTTTGAGACAGAAGTTTACTATACAGGTTACGTTGCCTTGAATTTTACACACACACACACACACACACACACACACACACACACACACAGGGTGACCTCCAATTCACAATTTCCTTACCTCTATTTTCAGATATTAGGGTTACAGAACCAGTATCCAGTAGTGTGTATGTGTGTGTGTGTGTGTGTGTGTGTGTGTGTGTGTGTATGTGTTTGTATGTGTGTGTCTGTGTGTGAGAGAGAGAGATAGAGAGAGAAAGAGAGAGAAAGAGAGAGAGAGAGAGAGAGAGAGAGAGAGAGAGAGAGAGAGAGAGAAAGAGAGAGAAAGAGAGAGAGAGAGAGATTTCTCTCTTCTTTGTTATATTGCTTATTTTCCCATACCAAGTTCTGTATTTTAGTTCCCTTGCTGACTGGTCACAGTTTCAGATAATGTTGAATTTTTATTCTCCCAATGTGGCATTGTTTGTAGCTCATCTTTAAATTTATTGTCCAGTGCTACAAACCTAAATCCTTTATGAAACCATGAAATATATTTCATACAACCACTGTAATGTTTGCATTGAGAGAAAAGGTAGTAGTGCCTCATTGCCTGACCTCAAAATATCAACAGACCTCTAGAAAGGAAAAATCATGGCAACAATATAGAAAACAATATCTGCAGCACTGCCACATAATAGAAATCCTTGAAGCAAATGAAGATATCTGCGGTCAGATTGTTTCTTTGCAGATCTAAGAGAATCCATTGGGAGCCTGCTGGGAAGACGAGGGTCCACATTCAGAATGAGGCTATTCTCAGCTATAAAATAATCACTATAAGTAAATTAAATATTATAGATGATTCAGAAAGTAAATCAGCCTATCCTGATGTAATAATTAAACACTATATATGTACTAAAATAGAATTGTGTCAGAGAAGTGTATAGGATTTTTTTTTGTGAAAAAGTAAAACAAAACTAATTACTTAAATAAGTATATTTGTAAAGAGTCAGTGACATTAAGTGTCCTGTATCCCGATATATTCCATATTATTGCTTCCTCAAGCATAAAGAATCAATGGAATGTTCTGTTGTTTTTGTTTTCCTGTTTGTATGTTTGGTCCTATTCTGGTTTGTTTATATTTGATATTAATTTTATATTTTCTTTATATTCTAGAGGAGGGGTTTGGGTGGGAAAGGAAGTATGAGGACCTGGGAGGAGTTGGGGGGTAAGAAATTGTAACCAGGATACAGCATATGGGAAGTAAACCAATTTTCAATATAAAAAGAATAAACAATGAACCCCGATGTACTCCCCTTGCTCATAAAGTGTCTCAAACACTCTGAATACCACATCAGCAGCTTCCAGATTTATCTCTTCTCTTTCTGTTGATTTCTTCATCTTAGCCAACTCTTTAGTTGTTTTAAGTAAATCATGGGTATGATACAAAATCTTTAAAAAAATATATATACCATTACAGGTAATGACACACAAGTTTCAGTCAGTTTCTGAATCCTTCCATGTCTTCCTAGATACATGAATATTTGATAATTACATCAGTAAGTCTCTCGATGGCTTTTGTACATTTCTACCTCATTGAGCTAGAATTGAAGTGGTGAGTTACACAGTTCTCACTAATCTTCATCCTGATTCTAAATTCTTTCTGGTATTCTCACATATCATTTAACACTGAAGACAAATGACTATACCTTGCCATATTTCTTTATAGGCTCATTGTGCTTATATTGTGGTGCAGCATAGAATTTATTATAGTATTTTTATAATCTATAGCATGTATTTTGATCTTATTCTCCACTTAAAATATTCTTCCCCTACCATTTTTATCTTCTTATTATTAATTTTTATAATATTATCACTAATAAGATTATTTATGTAAAGGATTCTTTACTCTATTAAGTACCAATGACATGTCTCCATTTCACTTGAACCAATAATTAGCTCCAAGAATCACCTCGACTACCAATAGTAATAGTAATGGTACTCAAACTTTTTCTTAATTCTATCCCATAAGATAATTAACATTTCATATTTTTTAGTAATTATATTTTTGGAAAAAAATCACTATTCAGTGTTAATGCTCTACAAGTACATTGGTATTGTTCACAGGCCTGATACAGTAAATAAAATGTCCTTGATAAAACAGCCATATTCTTATCTCCTGTATCATGCACATTTCTTACCCCTGAGTGTTCTTGAATTTTAGTATAATCACTCATGCAGCTTGGTTTACCTATGTCTGTCTTCTCTTTCTAGTGAACTCCGTTATGAGGTCAGGCGTGGCTACATATAGAAAGGCAGTCTAGAGTGAAAAGGAAGGTATGGCTTAATGCAACAGTTAATGCAACCTAGAAATGCCCTTGATTCTGTCCTAGCCAAAGGCCATGAATTCTGAAAAGGAGCTATGGATCTGAATCTTGATATTGTTCTTTATTGTTTATATAAATGAGCATCACTATCCAGAAACTATATGTAAAGCCATGAGCAAAACTCAGAGGCACCTGAACATTTGAGAGCCTCCAACCTTTGTATTAGTCCTGTAGAATGATACAAAGCCAGAAGGAAGTTTGATGGCAATTTGTGTTCCAAGACTACTTTTGACATCTAGGTGCCCTGCCTTCTTGTTCTCTGTACAATGTCTATAACTTTTCTAAAACCAGTGTTCTGTGGGATGCATGTTATGCCCAGATTGCAAAGTCTCTACAGACCACTAGAGACCACCAAGAGTCCAACCGGCATGCAAAAGCTAAGAGTCATTATACAAGTTAGAGCTCAGACCCTCCAACCTCTTCAATGCACTGGATGGGTATAGAAGGTCCTGATCTGGTATAGCCTTGCCTATTTGTTAGAGTACTAGCAGGGTGAAGAGCTTTCTAATTTGGCAGTTACATGATAGACTAACATTTGAGAACTAACTGCTTGGCACATTGCTATTGATCAGCAGTGATTTCAGTTTGTTATATAAAATTTGGCTAACTTGAGCAATCTATTTTGAGACATCTGTGTTGGGCACCACATAGGGGAAATAGAGGGGTTGGAAGGACCCATGTCCTGCCAGAGATTGGGTACTCTGGTGGGAGGACATGGAAGACTGCCTGTGTACTCCACACCACTGAGTGGACATCTGGCTGTGGGAAGCCAAAGAGAGAGCAATCTCATGGGTTCTCAGTCTTGGGCATCCCAGACATTGCTGAATACCACAGAAGAGCTGAGAATGAACTGGGGGCCCCTGGAGGTAGCTAAGTCACCCCCAGGGACGAAAGAGAGAAAGGGGTGGGGAGAAAAGGGGGGTTCCCACTTGGGCATGGGGCTAGAGTCCTCGGTCCTGTCTCATGGCTGGAAAAGCTGGGAGACTTTCCTACACGAGATTAGAAGTGGCTCTTTAAGGGAAGGCCTAATCCAGTGCTCCAGAATGGTGAGGCTAGCTGAAAGGAGGCAGTCCATGGTCTTAAGGTGTTTATTGTAGAAAAGAGAGAGAGAGAGAGAGAGAGAGAGAGAGAGAGAGAGAGAGAGAGAGAGAGAGAGAGAGAGAGAGAGAGAAGAATAGACTGGCCCTGGCCATGTGGAGAGAGGGGAGAAAGGAGGAGGAGTCGAACAGTTCATTTTGTTGTGGGCTGGGCTACCTTTCTGTTCCCATGGGCAGGGCATACCTGGGTGTGGTCAGGTGACTGTGGGGGTGGAATCCAGCCAGAATACTGGGAGCTTAGGGCATTGTCTAGCCACAGGGTAATGGAGTGAGGGCTCCTGGTGTCAGGTGTCTCTGGCTGGGACTGTAGCTTTCCTGTTCCTTCCCTTGAAGAATTTTCTACTGGTTCTCCAGAGTAAGCCTTACTCAATCAAGAACACAGACCACCTTTCACGGTCCAATACATCTGGAACATTAGGTGTGTTTTAACTAAGAGCCAATTCACTAAGGATGGAGTAGCACTTGTTAGGAAAGTTGTGGTTGTTGCCAGGGGATTGTCCTGGTTCCTGGAACAAGTCATGGTTTTTCCAGTTCCTGAGTTTAGCCTGAAGCCAATTCAACATAAGATGGAGTCTGGATACAAAATGGAATTTATAATGTTAGGCTGGACCCTTTAGTATAAGAGGTATAATTTTTATTAATATTAGATTTACATTAACTTAAAAATTACATGAACAATTAACATATTTCCTTCTTCTTAGGTGGATTAAAATGTTATTTATCTTTTGTAAGTTACCAAATTTTAATGGTGTATCATGCCTACAAATTCAGAATTTAGAAATCGTAAGGGTTAGGGTTAGGGTTAGGGTTAGGGTTAGGGTTAGGGTGGTAGTGATACACACCTTTAATCCCAGCACTGGGGAGGCAGAGGCAGGCGGATTTCTGAGTTTGAGGCCAGCCTGGTCTACAGAGTGAGTTCGAGGACAGCCAAGGCTATACAGAGAAACCCTGTCT
>JADRCD010075466.1:0-12819 GCA_019843815.1 Montemys delectorum | reverse complement strand
GCTTGCTGTGGGGGCAGTGGCTTACTGGGGGCCCCCAGTTTGGGGGAGGTTAGGGAACCTTCAGAATGTACAGCCTTGCCGGAGGAAACACATCAGTGGCGGAGGGCGTTGTGGCTCACAGCTTCCCCTTGCTCTGCTTCCTGTTACAGGTGAAATGTGATCGGCTTCTGCTCCTACCACCATGCTGTGTCTTCGCTGCTGTGATGGGCTCTCCCTCCCGGAGTCGCAGGCGGAAGTAAACTCTTATATTAAAAGTTGCTTTTAGTCATGTTACTTGTCATAGCAGTGGGAAGGTAACTAATACACGCATGCAGGGGATTGCCTTGATGCTCTCAGATGACTGGTGTCGGTAGGTCCTCCTGACTGTGAGGAGGACCGTTCCTCAGCAGAGGACCCTGGACCATATAAGATGGAGAAACTGAGGCAAGCAGTAGACCGTGTTCACTGATCTCTCTTGACTGTGGTGGGACCGTTGCCTTGACTCCCCACCGTGGCAGACCACACATTGAGCTGGGAGCCAGCTCAATGTCCCCCCTTAAGTCGTATTGCTTTTGTCAGAGGGCTTGTTTTTGTGGACAGGGCTATTCGCAATGCTATTCTCCCTCCCCCCCCCCCCTCCGTCTCTGTGCATTGATTCCTCTACTTGGAATATACCTTTCTGCCCTAATGACTTCTGGATTGGCTATGTGGTTTCTTTGGTAGGGAATATAAGTGGGTTTAATACATGATCATCCGAGGAGAGAGGCTAGCTGAGCTGTGTGAGCTGACCTGTGTCTATCAACTCTTGATCTTCCTTTCACTCGTTCCATGAGAGTCACGTGCCCGGAACCAGAGGTGCTTCTAGAAGTGAAGAAATGTCCATAACACAGAGCCAGAAGATAACCATAGAGAGGCCTGGTATGCTCACAAGTCCTTCCTCCAACATCAGCGAGCAAAGGTAAATGTTTATGCTTGTGAGGCACTGAGATGTTCGGGTTGTTTGTTACTGCAGCCAAACCTGAGTGTTACAAAGAAATAACAAGGGATAACATGAAACAGAAGCAGGAGCACTTCATGCAGGTCAACTGGATTGTGCTCAGGACCGAATTACGTTGCAGTCCTGTGTTTGCTACATGTAATGTTGGACCCAGCTAAGGAAAGTGGGAAAATTACGGTGAGAATTCTAGTGCTTTTGTATCTGGGATGCAGATTAATATTTTAAAAATTGAAGGAGACATCTTTCAGAATTAGGTACCAACTTAAAAGTCAAGAGCACACTTATGGTGGAGTTGACATGACTGGTCAGAGAAAGGTGCATAATCCTAGTGCACAGTAGCTGAGACAAGGGGTTTAGGACTTTGAGATCAGCCTAGTAACTTAGCAGGAAAAAGAAAACGTCTGCAGAGCTGTGTAGAAGAAGCACCAGAAGTTGCTTCAACTGAAAAAAAAAATAATAAAAGCTTCACTAAATTGAATGGTCCATGATAACTTTTATTTTTTTGAGTGAAAGTTTGCGTGTGTGGTATATGCACACCTGTGCACTGGGGATCTAAGCAACGGACATCATGCTTGCGTAGTGAGCCATCATCCTAGCCCTGAATGTTCTTTGCCTGTAATGTCTAAACACTGAAAATGTTACAAGGATATGGTAGATACTTTGTCTTCTCGGATGTTTCCCTAAAAAGTGTGAAGTTGCATTGTAATGATGCTGTGGTTCTCAGTGTAAAGAGAATGAGACTCTTACTGACCCCCCCCCCATTACACTATACAAGCTATGGAAAAAATGTGTAGTTCTTTTCTGAGCCTAAGCATTGCTTTAAGCTTCCTTGTTGACAGTTCTATACACCACAACCCAACTTCTCCAGATCGAAATGGAGCGGGGAGCAGAATATTTATTCAAGAATGACAGTGGCTCAGCCAGGCCTAGCAGTGAACTCCTTTCAACCTCAGTGACTCTAGAGTCAGAGGGAGGAAGACCACAAGGTCAAGAGCTGCCTGGGCTACAGGGTGAATTCAGGGCCAGCCTAGTTAATTTAGTGAGACCCTGTTTCAAAAACAAGAAGCAAGGGCCAGGGGTGAAGCTCGGTGATAGAATGCTTGCCTGACTTGTATAAACCCCAGGGTTCAGGGGTTTGGTGGTCCAGTTCTTGCCTTCCAACTCCTCATGTAAGAGCCATGGGTTGCAGATTTATTGTTCTTATTTTCTGGCCGGGAAGACAAGGTGTCAGCAGAAAATTGCACTTGAACTTTGCTGTCATTACCACTTTGTACAGACTGTTAGATGTCTTGATTGGACACCGATGGAGAGAATTTGTTATGACAAACACCATAGGGCCGGTGGTCCATTGTCAAAGCTCTTTTAGTGTGTTGCTGGAACTCCTAGTTACTTCAGCTCTACTAAAGGTGTTTGGTTTACGGAAGAGACAGAGAAATGACAGGCTAGGAGAGACACCAAGATAATGTCGATCTGTTTGGTTTACAGAAGAGACAGAGAAATGACAGGCTAGGAGAGACACCAAGATAATGTCAAATATAGGTCAGCATCTGTTGGGGGGGGCAACATCTTTATTACTTTTCTTGTTCTGGTGAATGAGCACCCAGTGGGAAACTGTCTGGGAGGCACCGGTTATTCTGGGATGCAGTTGTCATGGCGAGGAAGGAATAGCGGCAGGAACATTTCTGGCTGCGGCAGCAGGAGCTGGAGCTTGCTTGCTCACATCTAGGTGGATCGGGAAGTGGAGAAAGGGGAACAAGCATGGGTGCTCAGTTCTTGCTCCCCTTTCCTTCAGGGCACGGTGACACAAACATTCAGGACAGGCCTGTCCCCTCAGAAAAATCTTTCGGGGGGGGGGGGGGGGGGGGGGGGAAGGGGGGGGGGAAATAGAGCAGTGAATTAGTTAACCACTTTGACTCCCAGCAGGTGGCGCTACACCTGCCCAAGAGCCTGGATTCGTGAATCACACACACACACACACACCCCAGCTAATTTTGATATGCCTTGACTATCTCACGTCGGTACTTCTAGTATACACTCCCCACTCTGCTATCTGAGGGAAGCGGCTCCTAGGCCCACTTTCCTAGATTCTTACCTGTCTTTAAGTTTTATTTCTGTCCCCCCCCCCCCCCCGACCCTCAGCCATGACGATTCAATTCTCCTGTTCTTCCTCCTCTCTCCCTCGGTCCCTTGCCTCTGCAATCTAAAAGTCATGCCTCTGTCTCCCTGACCAGCCACTGGCTGTACAGCAATTCTCATAGACACTCTCAAAAATGGGCCTCGTCGGTGCTCAGGTAATTGGCCAATCTTTTGCAAGAGGTTTATTTTGTGGTGTGATTCTGTGGTACCCCTTGATCCTCCGATCACCAGGACAGTCTTTTGCCGAAACACACAATGTTGATTGTTCTTGAAGAGGCCCAGGTTCAGTTCTCAGAATTCACATCATGACTGACAACTGGCTCCAGGGAATCCATTGACCTCTTCTGGCCTCCATGAGATTTGGTACACACCAACCCACACATACACACATATACATAGATTAAAAAAAAATAATAATACATCTTTTTTTTTTAATTTCTTTTTTTATATTTTTTTCTCTTTTTTTAATTAGATATTTTCTTTATTTACATGTAAATTTCTCCTTTCCCAGTTTCCCCTCCAACAAACAAACAAACAAAAACAACAAGAACAAACCCCTGTTGCCTCCCCCCTCCCCATGCCTGCCACCCTACCCTCTCCCACTTATCCGCCCTAGCATTCCCCTACACTGGGGCACAAACCTTCACAAGGCCAAAGTCCTCTATTCCTATTGATGATCGAATTTGCAATCCTCTACTATATACATGCTGCCAGAACAATCAGTCTCACCATGTATAGTCCTTGGTTGGTAGTTGGGTCCCTGGGAGCTCTGAGGGTACTAGTTGGTAATTGTTGTTCATCCTAAGGGGCTGCAAACCCTGCAGCTCCATAGATCCTTTCTCTAACTCCTTCATTGGGGACCCTGTACTCAGTTCAATGGATGTTGTGAACCTTTACATCTGTATTAGTCAGGTATTGTCAGAGCCTTTCAGGAGATAGCTATATTTAGGCTGGATTGTCCTTCCTTCAGTCTCTGCTCCATAGTTAATCTCTGCAACTCCTTCTGTGGGTATTTGGTTCCCCCTTTTAAGAAGGAATGAAATGTCAACCTTTTGGTCTTCCTTCTTCTTAAGTTTCTTGTGGTTTGTGGGATCTTTTAAAAGATTCTATACTCCAGCAGCCACCGTGACAGCTACTCTAGGGTGTCAACTACACAGCATGGATCAGGAATCAACTATATTGCCAGAAACATCTACTTTATGAACAGACCCAGACCAGATGTGGATGGCACCTCCCCAAGCAACACAGATAACAAGAGATAAAGAAAAACTGGGCTTTTTGCCTCACTATCTTTCACTCTCATTGGGAGTTCATGTGCCTCGCTGCTGCCGGAAACTGCTGCTGTATTCCTGCACTGCAGTGAAAATCCTTCCAGCTTTCACTACAGTGAAAGTAAAGCTAGAGGCTCTCCAGGAATCTTCCAGGCCTTCAATACCAGGTTAAGACTTCCGAGGTGCCTAGCCTAGTGACTGAGAAGTTGCGGGGTTCTCACCCTCTTCAGAAGGCAGCCAGACATTGTTGGACTGCCCACACAGTATTGTATAATCAACTCTAATAACCCCCTTTTAATATATATATTCATTCCATCCACTGGTTAAATCACTTCCCTTTGCTTTTTGCCCACATTCATCCCATTAATTGGCTTATCTGGATGGGTGGCCCGAGTAGAGACTTTGGGGACTGCAGGAGCCCAAGACTTCTGCCCTAAAACTCTGGCTACTGGTCTGTGGTCTTGATCTTGTGGAGGGGGGTGTGTGCCATGCTCAAAGTATCTTGGGGCTGAAGGCGCTGTAGGACACGGTTTAGGAGGATGCTCACAGTACTTTCTAGGCGGTACTTCCTAAAGGAATGGATTGTTAGAAAAACGAAGGAGTGTGCCATTAAAGCCGATCGCATTTAGGGTGCATCTGAATGAAAAAGAAATAGGGTTAAGATCCCCCTGCTGGCGCCCGTCTATCTCTTCTCCCAGGGAAGCATAGAGGCTCCCCTCCCCCCACCACTTTCTTTTCTTTCTCCAGGAACAGGAAGCAGAGCGTTTCGATGGAACAAACAAACCTGCTTGTTTGAGGCATGGGGCAGGCCTCTGTGCTCTGTGCTCCAAGGTTTCCGTCTGAATTAAAGGCGAGGCTACCGAAGAGGAAATAAAAGGATACGCGGGGAGATCAAATGAAGCATTTGTATAGAGCCTTATTCAAAATGGACACAAATGCATCAACTTTTCAGAATTATAGGTGAATCAAAGGGAAATTACGTCTAAGGAGATGAAGCAGAGCCAGCCGTCTGACCACGTATGGAGCAGAGACCCAACTTTGAAGCTTCCGGCCTGGTGTGCCAAAGAGCCAGATGTGGCAGGTGGAATTATATAGCAGCCCAGCATCTGGAGAGGATAAATCTGCCCCACAGAAATTCAGAGGTGCGCAAGGAGGTGGTGAGAATGCCTGGTTGAAAATGCACTTTTGAAAGAAAAATCGCTTTGAAGAACGTAGGACGTCCCTTAAAAAAAAAAAAAAAGTAGGTCTAGGTTCAATTGCTGTATTTATTGGGGCTGGTGTGAAGGGATCTGACGCAGCGATTCTTCAAGTTCCTGGGATTTACATCCCGAACTCCGGGGGAGAGAAAGAGGGATTGTGTCTGTTAGAATCCAGACCGGCGGCTGCTCGGGTCACGCCCATCTGCAGCTGTGTCCCTGTCCCTCTTCCTGGCTGATTCTAGTATAGCACCACTCCACCCCCATCCCCAACCTCCCGGCTTCCAGACTCCTAGCTAGGAGGGGCTACTGGTGACACATCCCAGAGGAGGATACACTTCAAATAGCTAAATAGGACTCTTCGCCCTCCCACCCCCGCACCCCCCCACCCCAAGGTCACACATTCCTTTCCTCAAATACAAGACCCCCCTCTGGCTGCTGCTTAGGGGTCAGAGGACCTGACTGCAGTCTGTACTATGTACAGTTCTCAACCCTGTGGTATGGAACTCTCTCATTCTCTGAAGTCTATATGCAGAGACTGCCAAATGCATCTACTTCTCCTTAGAGCTCCCACATGCTTTCTTGGTGTGGAATTAATATCTCTTCTAATATATTTCTTATCCAAATGACAAGCTAATCTGTTGGGGATACCAAGAGCCTGCCAAAAATCCTCTGCTCACGGTTTTGGAACCAGGTTTCTCCCCGCCAAGAACCCTCCATGACTAACTGCCAAGGAAATAAGTTTCCACTCTACCTTCCCTATGGGCATGCTCCAAATTACTCCCTATGAAGTCGGGCCATGCCTAGCCAGTCGGCTTGGACTGTTACTGTCCCCGTCCCCCGTTGTATGAAGTCTGTTCTTTGGTGTGATTTTTGTGGTATTCCTTGGCCTTTAATAGCCGATATTTTCTTTTGCTCCAAAACCCTTTCTCAGTCCCTCTCCTTGGACTCCACGTGCAGTGCAGGAAGCTTCTAGCGCTGTTTCACAGGAAATGAGTGGCAGGCGCTAGCTTAAACTCACTTGATGCTACCGGATACATATTACCTATGCTGCATTCATACATAGAGAGGTACTCCTGCAAGCCCGTGACAAGAGCCACACTCAGTCACCCTCCAGGTCGGAAGAAAGCTTTTTATGTGGATTTGTTCCCCAGCCGACCTATGGGTCAGTGTTAAGGTTTAGTGAAGGAGAGGAGGAAGGAGAGGAAGAGTTGAACAAGCCGTTGGACAAGATATTTTCTAACTCAGATAACATGGCAAGTGTCCGAAGTGGAGTTTCAGGCCCAACACACAGAACAAGGTGTCCACTTTGAGCAATTTTTGATAAAAGGTAAAATCTTGCATTGGTGAAGAAGCAGGCTTGGTCAATATGTGCCTTGTGCTGTGTGTCTGAGGCAGGGGGGACAGGGAATAGGTGACATGGACTGTGTGTGATAGGTATCCTTCTTTCCTTGGGTAGGGGCGTGGGGCTTGGTTAGCTTGTGACCCATGTCATGTGACAGTGGTGAGACTGCCTCTGACGCGGAGGCGGCACGGGGCCAGGTGTTGAGAGCCCAGAGGGCCTGGATCCTCTGCCAGGGAGAGAAGTCTTAGTTGCCTACATTAGCGCAGTCACGCTGGGTCCACAGGACAGGTGCTGCAGACACGAGAGACCTCACCCCAGCTAGATGGACCAGCTCTGCCCCACATTGCCACATCGTCTGTAGGCATTACCATCTTCTGGCTCGAAGGGACCTGGAGATGATCAAGCCAATCATGTCACACTGTGGTCTGAGTCTGAGAAACAGCAAGGAGACTTGTGGAGAGAAGTGGTGGCCCAGGTGGGACAGAGTTGGGGTTGGGCCAGCGATCTCCGCTCCCAACAGCAGGACTGACTCCCTGTCTCTCTCTTATCTGGAACTCTCTGTGCTTTCTTGTCTTACAGAGAGATCCCACAATGCTTTGCTGGTGTGGAGCTCTTCACGAGTGTCCTCTCCAGTGGGAGGTCCTGTGGATATTGACACGTTGTGACTTTAGCTCTGAAATGACCTCGTATGGTCAGCAATGGCTACACACACTTCCCTCCTCCAGGACGATTAGATAAGTCAGGGCTTGAGCCCAGATGCTGGGGGAGGGCTAGGTTATTATGGGCAAAGCCCCCTCCGGGAATTTCCTCTGGAACACAGGAGTGTCTCATTTTTCTGGACATTTGGAATCCTTAGGGCAGAGTTGAACTGATGACCACGCAGCCTGTCCTGGTGAACGTTCACTGTCCACTTGCCTGGAATCATCTGAGAGGAGAGAAAGGATCTAGATCAGATTGGCCCACTGGTGTCTCTGTGAGGCATTGTCTTCATTGTTAATTAACGCCAGAGATCCCGGTTCCTCTGAGACGGTCCCTTCCCCTGGGGGTGTGGCCCTGACCTGTGTAAGGAAGGTACTTGAGTGTAAGCCTGACTGCCAGCCGGCAAACCTCCTCTACCGTGGTTCCTGCCGCGCTCCTGGCTGTGAAGCCAGTTCCTCACTCAGTAAGAGGTAATGCACTATGGAACAGCAAGCAGGCCTGCCTACCTTCAAATTTCTACTTGAGTGTCTTCTGACTCGACTTCCCGGAAATGAGGGACTGTAACCTGGAATCGTGTTACCATTCCTCTCGTGTTGACTATTGTTAGGATATTTTCATTACTGCAGAAATGGAACCAGAACAAAGCCTCATTCCATTCAGTGGACTAAAACTGACCGTGAGAGAAGAGCACCGACTCTACTCTCTTCCAGCCCTGATATCACCCAATGGCTGCCACGCCTCTGCTCTGCAGACCATCAGACGTAGGTTTCGGAAATTTGAGATAACTTGCTCACAGGTTGGGTGTAAGCCTAGTTCCCTGCCTTCCAGATCTGTGCTGCTGCCTTCCATGGCTTTTGTGGCTTCTGTGTGGGGAAGGTGGCCAGGTCACAAGGACGGTGACCCCCCTCCCCCCCAAGAGGGAGATCTGGGAACAGGCAGTGAGGTTGGTAACCTGACTCTGCTTCTGGAGGGGGCAACTCAGAGTAAAGAAACAATACATTGGTGTGATATTGGCCACTAATGTGCCAAGAGTTATGCTGTTATAGATGTGGAATACAAGGGTGACCACTCTAGAGTCTTCTTGTCCAGTGAGATGGATTTGATAAGTCCGGAGATCGATGATGCTCTCGAGAACAGCAACAGTATCCTCCTCGTGAACATCAGTACCCTTCCCGAGGCTGATCTCAGGGCTCCTGGAGACTGCCTGTGAGAGAGACCCTTCCCACTGGACAGAGGCCAGTTCATCCAGAGCCCCAGCAAGGAACAGGCCCGATTTGTCCCCAGATAGACACACCGCGTGTTTGCTCAGGTATAAAATATAGCTCTGGGGAAGGTGACAACTCCTACCACATGTGCAGGCTGGTGAGCCAGATTCCTGCCTGTTTTTCGTGTGGGAACAACCTTTCAGTCTGTTCTACATACCCCAAGGAGACTGCTGCTCACTCAGACCTCAGGCAGCGAGAGCTGCACACAGTTTGCCCGTGGCAGCAGCCATGTCTTCACTCGGGTTAAACTTCCTAACTAGACAGTGGACTTGGACCTCCTCGAATTATCTTATGAGACAGGGATTATCAAGTGTTTAAAGCTGGGAACACATTGCCCCAGTTCCATCTGTGCACCCTCGGCAGGCGCCCCCAGAGATGATCTCACTGTCTTGTGAGACAGTGAACACTCTCTCACTAGTCCATATTCTGAGGTGGACGTTCCACAGGCTCTTGTCCTTGGTTAAACGAGTCCGTAGGCATTAGCTTGGGAGCTGTTTTAAAGGGGACAAACCCCTTAGCTTTACTGACTTGCGAGTGTGTTAAAGCCATGCGTACTGGTTGACTATGGGCATCTGCATTTTGGAAATGTCCGGAAGAATTTGAGCTCTGACTACGAACCCTGCAAAAATTATTATGGGTGCTTCCTACTGCTCAAGAGGAACTCATCGTGTGAGTGGCTTAATTATATGCAGATAATTGTTACACATATGATGTTGCCTTAGCTATGTGTTAAAGCATGTTCTCTACTTGGAAATGACATAGTATTTTTATGTCCAGCAGTCATTAATACTTTTGAAAACCTTTATTTATTTATTTATATTCCATTGCATTTTTAAGAAAGTTTTCTGAATTCTGAATATTAGTGATCTGCCCAGGTTCATTCTTCTGGACCTGCGTCCCATCTGCCTTTGATTCCTCACGAGGGACAGATGTGGCAGAGGTGGCAAGACGCCCTTAATGGAAAACGGAGCCCACAAACTGAGGAGAGGGTATCAGATTCTCCATAGAATTTGGCTCAGCAGCCATCGGGAGTCCAATGAGCTCCCTGGCCTGTCACCTTCCCATGGTGCACGAGGGCTGGATGCTTGCATTTTTTTTTCTCAGTGGTGGGACAGGTTGCTACATAGAACCAGTCTCCCAGAATCCCATGTCACTTTCTTTCCTGAAATAACACCTTTAAGGAGTGAAGAGAAATTATTATTTGTAATCAAGGACTCCAAGGTTTTGTTTTGTTTTGTTTTGTTTTTGGTTAAGTCCTTGTCTAGAAATGAAAGATTGTTTAGGAGGAAAACCATGAGGTGGACAGACCAAGATTAGAAAAGGGAACACAAATACCTCAAGGATCCAGTAGAAGGTGGCCTCCTCAACTCCCAGTTCTGTTCTCCTAGCGTACAGACGACATCCCCCTGCCTTAGACCCACCCAATGTTTTCATTTTGTGTGTGGCCACGTTGGACAGCACAGGGTGCCTTCTGAAGTGGAGCTAATTAATGACGAGGGCTCTGGCTCTTGGTTTATGGATGCTTAAAGGTTCCTGGGTTCCTCGCTGAATTGGAGTCGTGTAGCTGATTTCATCTCTGTCTCCTAAGAGCAAGCTTCTCCTAGCCCCAGCTCCCACAGGCAGAGGGGTGTGGCCGCATGAACTTTCTCTCTGCTTCAGCTGATAGATTTCTCTCAGAGGCGTTGATAAACATGCCATTACAAGAACACAAGGATGACTCGTTATTGTGACTATTATGATCATATGAATTTCCTGATCGTTGGCTCTTTCCCCTTTACACATGGAGAAGAAGGTTCACCATCATTCTGAGGAAGTCACAGAGGCAGGAGTGTGAGCAGGTAGTAGTCACCTGGCACCCACCGAAAGTATGAGCAGCTGATCACATGGCATCCACACCTGGAGACAGAACGAGATGAAGGCTGGTACTCAGCTTGCTCTCTCCTTTTTATTCAACTCAGCTCATAAACGAGTACAGCCCACGTTTAGGGTGTGTCTTCTTGCCTTCATTCACCTAGAACCTCCTCACAGATGTTCCTGGAGGTTTGTCCCTGGGTGGTTATAGATCCCATCAAGCTGACTGTTAATATTAACCACGGCCTCAAAAATACCAAACAATGAAAAAACGCATTTAATGCTGGAACTCCCGTTGAGTGCGGGGCACTTGCCCATCATCCCGAGCAGCTTTTCTGGAACTCAAGACTCCGAGAAGACAGTTTGAAGACTGCAAGCTGTGGTCTGCTCATTAGGCTCATAGGCTAAGAGGCCAATTTGGTAGGAAGTCACAAACAAGCTTCGACTGGGATGGAAGGAAGAGAGAGAATTATGTTTTATCAGTCAGAAAGCAATGGTCGGAGTGAAAGATCGGCACCCCAGTAGCATGCCTGAACCCCAACAGGAAAGCAAACCCGTTCTGGCCTTCTCAGAGCCTCTTTGTCTAGTCTGAGCCAGTGACTCAGTTCAGAATCATGGTTCTGCGTTGTCAAAGGCCACATGATGTAGCTTTAATCAAACCAGCTTGCCCAGGATAATTTTAAAAATCCTCAAAGCATCATTACCGTCTTAACTAGTTTTACTTTGTAATTAAAGTTATGCATACTTAGAAAGAAGTTTCAGATACCTCTGTCCTTTACATTTTCTCCCTTGACTGCTGCTTCTCAGCTTCTCCAGGAAAGTCCTGAGCATATGACCCCCTCTCAATTTTAGGGAGATATCTTCATCTGGTCCTACTTGGGTCCTCCTCATGTCCTGGAGGTTGTGACTCAAATAAAGTTACCAGAGAGGCCCATACGAGGCTCTGGCTCCGAGGTATTCTTGGAGCATCTGCCTCTGTACTTGCTCAGAACGAAGCTGACTCGAACAAGGTGGACACGACTCGGTGGGCTAGAGGCGTTGGCAACCGATTCTATTACAAGCCTCTTCTTACCCTAGGCTCAGGTGATTACGTGGCATGTACGACTGGAGGCTGCTTATGGTATTTCCCCTAGAGGAAAAGACACAGCAATAGAGTTAGATTGGCTGGTGTTGTCTCTGCCCTACACAGGGACTTACAAAGAGTGGTGTGGAGAAGGAATTTTAAACATGAAATATTAAGAATTCCCTTTCTTAGCAAAGTTAGCTTGTGTAGGGCCATGTGACCAAGGAATGAAAACATATCAAAGTTATATATATATATAAATTCTACAAATATATGAAATATAAGCTTGCATTATGCCAGGAAATAATTCAGAGTAGTACAGGGTTGAAGAATCTAAGAAGAAAAAAAGGAAACCAAATTTTAAGAAAGAAAGAAAATGAGAGATCAAATCTGTAAGTGGGACTCCTGTCCTGTCTTCTAGATTTCTAGTTCCAGAATCTATGGCTCAGTTGATGAGTCAGGGAGAGAGGGGAGGGTGCGGTATTGTCCATGCTACTGCCTGTTAGGGCTTATCTGCTTTCTCTCATTGCACAGAATTAAATGGTGTGCTGAGCCCTGGTGCGTGGACACCATCCTGTCCCTGGTTACCACTGGCAAATAACCCCTTTGCCCCCAGCAACATCCTTCCAAGCCTCCAGACATTTAGAAAGGGTTAATTTTAGCAGAGACACAACAAGTGAGGCCACAGGAGCAGCGGGGAGGGGAAGGTAGATCCTGTGGCCCAAGAAGGGAAGAATAGCAGTTGAGTTATGCCAGGAGACAGAACTATCCCGACTGTGAAACCTCTGGAGTGACAGCGGGTCTACACACAAGCTCCAAGTGGGGACCATTCCCAGAGGTACACATCTGCCACAGGCAGCTGCAGGGCTTGTCCTGGAGGACATCAGGGAGAGGGGGGAGTGAGGTGATAGAGCTCCACGGGCAGAGAGAAGCCCTGGTAGGAGGATCCTGGCCTCACCCCCACCCCACCTTTGACTCCCACTGTTTGATATCTAAAAACTGGTGTTTTTTTTTTTT
>JADRCD010075459.1:0-10280 GCA_019843815.1 Montemys delectorum | reverse complement strand
GTGTGTGTGTGTGTGTGTGTGTGTGTGTGTGTGATCCTATTACATTGCATATATGTGTGAAACTCTCAGGAATAAAGAAAAATTAACTTAAAAAGTAAGGGAATTATTTGGAAGAAGCAAGAGGACCAAGAGGAGCATGAAAGGAGAAGGTGATAAGGAAAAAAGCAGCCCTTGTGTGTCTCATTCGGGAAGTCTAGCTATCATCTACCATCCAACCGTCTGTCTACATATAATGGAAGCAGAAGGGGACCACTTGGAGGGAGGAAGGGAGCCTTTAGGAGGATGAAGGGAGCAGAGAGAAAGGAATGGGATGTGCATATAAGCAAAGTAGAATGAAAGAAAATAACATAATGAAGCCCATTATTTTATACTCCAAAGATTCATTAAGACAGAAAGAGAGGCTAGCAGATAAGGTATTGCCACATGGAGTAAAAAGTGACAGGGCCAAAGGCAGCTCTTCTATCTTGGCTACTTTAGGAAGTTTTAACTCCTTTGAGCCCTTTTGGATGCTGATGAGAGGCAACCTCCCAATGAGAGGATGGAGCTAACACCAGCACTGGAAAGCACAAATTGCTTGCTTCTGAAACTGGAAAAAGGCCTTCAGGAAGGCAAAGCCACTTCCCGGCCACCACAGGGCCACCACTGACACCGTGACTGTCACAGTGTCTTATATCAGGAGAGGACCACAGATGGACTTGTTCCAGCGCCTTGAAAGGTGTTTGTGTAGATGAGTCAAGAACACCATCATGCTGTGGGGCTATGTAATTAATAACTAAGCCAGTGAAATGAAATGAGAGAATTCAAGTGAGCCCGAAAGATCATTCCTCAGCAAAAGAAAAGGTTGAGAGCAAGTATGGAGTCAATCAGTGTGCACTGCTCCTTTCTGATTCAAAACACATTTCTCTGAAAATGTTCATATATCTAAAAAACGTGTATCGCCACTTTCCACACTTTAAAATGCTGAGTTAAAAGTAGAGGGGCATAGGTGAGCTGTATATTTATTAACTATAATTGAATGCGACTGCTTGCTATATCACTTATTACATATGAAATTCCAATTTTGGAAATCCTTATAATTTTCATTATGCATTTTAATGAAATAAACTAAATGTATTAAAAAATTTTAAATATAAGTCATGTTTTACTCAAGCTTCCAAATGCAACTAATTTAGCAGAAGGTTCCAACATCTGCTTCCAAAGCAGACTTAACAACCTCGGACCATAAGGCTGATTCTTTGCCTCACTCAAGAAATGTGCAAATATGGAACAGGGCTGGCTGGAGGCGCTTGGGAAGGTTCCTAAACATGTAGGAGGTCACACAGATGCCAGTAGACAGAGAAGATTCCAGAAGTGCTACAGAACTAAAGTCACCGGAGTAGTGATCAAGTTCTGACCTCGAGGAAGATGAGGTGTGGGGGAAGGGAAGTCTCAGGAGCTGGGTTCCAGGACCCCTGGGACTGTGTCCTCCCCATTCTCAGGAGCTGCTCTACCTGAACACCTACCAACCCTCACTTGAAATGACAAAAAGCAACCATATTTAATTCAGTGAAATTTAAATTATAAAATACATCATAGCTGATTATCCAAACCCTATGACTAGGAAGATAAATCTGGGACTTTCCACATTCATATTCATACAATGCTAGAGTTTAGCCTTTATTTGAACAGTTTTATGTCCCCATGATTTGTGAAACAAGGTTCATTCATTTGAAGTGTGCAACTTGATGGCTTTTAGTATGTCCACAACGATACAGCCATCATCAGATATTATAATTTAACAATAGTCTTTTTAACATTCATGAGGGAAATTTTATTTGTTCAACAACTTCTTATAATTTTTGTTTTGAGATGTCTGTGTGTCTTTGTGAAATAATATGCATGCTGAATTCCAAGAAGATTAAACTACTGGATCTTCTTTAAGCAGGAATTATAGGAAGTTGTCAAAAACCGGGATTTGTTCTCAAAAACTTTTCTTTACTGCTTGACTATGTCTATAGCACTGTATTTATTTTCAAGTCTTTTTAGACCATCTTAATGTCTTCTTCATCGTAACCTTGAAGGAAGCAAATTGTTTACCATGTTCACTCTAGTATTTTTGGAGAGATCTCCAGTAATGGTTGTTGATTATATTTTGAAACCTTTGTAGTAGATATTAATGTTGCTCTATGTGTGGCAACTCCACTCACAGACGTTTCTTCAGCTGTTCCTGAACTCCTTCTGTGGCTCCTGCTCATCCTAGAATATGCTTTCACCTGGTGATAGGTAGTTTTCTACTGCACTTAGAGATGCCAGCCAGATATCCTTGCGCGTTGGAGACAGTGGCAGGCCAATCTCTCTGAGTCTGAGGTAAGCTTGGTACACGTTGCAAATTCCTAGACAGCCATGGCTGGGTAGAGGTATTCTGTCTCATTCAAAAGTTTCTGGACCCCAGGGAGCTCCCAGAGGTTGAGGCACAATGCAAAGAACATATGCGTGCCAGTTCTAGGCCCAGGCACATGGGTAGCAGAGCGTTGCCTTCTCTGGCTTCAGCAAGAGAGGATAAGCTTAATCCTGCAGACTTGAAGCACTAGTGTGTGTATGTGGGGGGAGGTTATGGGAGATCCTCTCAGAGATAAAAGGGACCATGGCTGCAGCCTCATATGTAGCAGAGGATGGCTTTGCTGGACATCAATGGGAGGAGAGGACCTTGGTCCCCTGAAGGTTTGATGCCCCACTGCAGGGGGTATCCTAAAGAAACACTCCAGTCACCTCAGCCATCACCCCAACTCCCACTCAATGCTTACCCCGAGTCCTCGGCAACCACTAATTTATTTGTACCACCAAAGGGACAGGACATTCATATACGCAGAATCTTACACTCTCTGGCTCTTTGTTACCAACTAACAACCGTTCTATTTTTTAAATAACTTTCTTTCAAAAGCATTTTTTTTCAAACCTCAATCCCTTTTATTATTTCAGTGATCTAGATAATTTTGCAATCGAAGTTCAAACTTCATATTTCCTACTTTGAAAATGCGATTTTTTCTTACCTCCGGGACCATGAAGATTGGTTGTGGTAGTTTGGCTGAGACAGCTGGCTGGCTCAGAAAGGAAATCAACCAATCTAGGTATTGTGTGTCCTCTTGCGACCCCTGGTGGTTGATTGAGAGAGGTTTTTTGTTTGTTTTTGGTTTTTTTTTTTTGTTTTGTTTTGTTTTGTTTTTATGAATCCCTTGGAGCGTTTTAATCTCAAAACAGCGCAAGACTACTAATTAATATCAAATGTAACTAAAATTTAAATTATGTTACTGCGTCTAAGTGTCCTACTATTTTTCTAGAAATTATAGACTTTCAGTCTGGTCCCAA
Source organism: Montemys delectorum (assembly GCA_019843815.1). Taxonomy (NCBI): domain Eukaryota; kingdom Metazoa; phylum Chordata; class Mammalia; order Rodentia; family Muridae; genus Montemys; species Montemys delectorum. The sequence goes on along the minus strand of JADRCD010075459.1, from coordinate 6,935 downwards.
AGCTCCTATTAGAACCCTATCCAAATGCTTTCTTTAATACTTTTCATTTTTCACAAGGAAACCTTAAAAGCCTTTCATTTTATTCCTGTACAAAAACACAAAATCCTGACCGCCCTTTCATGACTTCATTACTGTCTTTAGGAATAAAATAAACAAGGGATCAAAATTTTACTAAAACTTGTAGAACTAAAACCAAATAAAACAGACATTAAAGTAAAAAACACAAACTATATATTAGTAACAACAAAACCCTCTACGGTCTGCGCCTGGTGAAAATTTCCTTCAGCAGTTGTTTATCACAGCCATTGCTATTTAAGCATCGCTCCACTTTTAACTGGCTTTAAAACTGAAACTTGAATATTTACTGACTTTTTCTTAATTCTAAATTCCTTTTGTAAAATTTGAATTAGAAGGGACAATGAGATAAAATACTTACATAAATAACTTTCTATATTCCTTAAAATATAATAAATGACTGCTATAGCCACACTAAATTATTTCTGATGCAAATGTATTTCTGATTTATTAATAAAACTTTATAGTCTTAGGGTCTCATACAGTCACAAAATATATATTAAGTATATATTAAAACAAGTATCCTTGTACATGTGGCATTTAGACTCAAGAAGAAACCAGAAGCAGGCAAGGCACAGAGCAGGAAAGAGGCGGAGAGGGCCAGAGTGAATAAAATCAAAGCTCAAGATACACAGTCATGAAAATACCATAAAGAAATCCATCATCTTGCACAATGACTACCTACTAATAAAAATATTAACAGGATACACACACATACACTGATAAAGACTAACAGATTTTTTAACTATTGTCTCTAGAAACACTTTAAATTTTGCTCAAAGTTTGAAAACTCTTCAGAAGTGAATGTGTAATTTAACAGACATTATTACTCTGAATTTCTCTTTATTCTATTTGGTGGAGATTTAAAAATATATCTTCTACCACCTAAGGCAGAGAACCTTTTGGCATTCATTTATTCATCTATAAATAAATACACTTTTTTGAGCTAAAAATTGCAAATTAGATCATTGAATTTGTAGATTTTTAGTAAAACATCAGACCTAAATAAGCCATTCCTCAGGAAAGCACAAACTGAATGCACACCTGTCAGCATGCATAAAGAAGCTTCCAAAGTTTGCAGGCTCGAGTTGGTCCAGCTGTAGTTATCTGGAGGCCGACTCCATCCTCAAGACCAGAGCCATCACTGACTGCGTGCAAGAAGGGACTGGGGACTCGTCCTTAACTCCATTGGAAAAAAGGAGAAAAAAATTAGCAGGACTTTTTAACGACAAAGAAATCGGAAGCAGGAGTCCACAGGTGCCTGGATTTGTGCTGCCTGCCTCCGTGTGCGCTACTGAGGGACACAGCATGAAGAACAGACTGACCCAGCTTTGCTGCTTAACTCCTTCTGTATCACAAACCACTATAGAACAGCTCTCTTGCCACAGCTTTGGTATTGTAAGGATCATTAAATTCGAGGTAAATTTGATTTCTGTGACGATGGACCCTTTGCTTCTGGCATTGCCTAAAGAGTTAAAAAGAAACTCGTTATTTCATTAGTGTTTGTTTACTACAATTCTAAGAGAATAGTGAGAATAATTTGACTCATTTTCTTTTCCCAACCCCCTCAAAAAAAAAAAAAAAAAAAAAAAAAAGATAGGAAATTGAAAGAACGTGGCCTGAGACGTAGATCTGTGGTAAAACTCTTGCCTGGCAGTGCAAACCTGGGATCCATCCCCAGCATGGCAAGGAACAGATCAAGAAGTAAAAAAACCCCTTTGAACTGCAGAGACTGATATATGATCCTGGCCTGGTGAATGTAGATAGACAGGGGCTAAAGACAACAAAAGACCTTGCCTTAAAACCCTTCTACCTTTCCTCAAAAGATGGTCAATTACTGTTTACAGCTCCAGCACTCTTTGATAGTAATCAGTGGCTTGCTCTCCCTCCTCCGATATTGCTGTTTACTCTGCGGACCAGGGCACACTTCCACACAGTGAAACACATGTTCTACTGAAACCTGACCCTCCATCCCAGAGCCCACACTACAGAGATTAGCGAGACAAGACAAAAGGCTGTTGATGACAAAAGCCACCATGAAGGACGTTCTCCAAGCACACTTCCTAAAGCCATGGAGAAGTTAGACATTGGTAGTGGAGAGCCTGGTGGTGAAACATTTTAGAGGAGAAACTTGGTGTTTGGTACCATTTGGCTGAGATGTGTCCCGCCCCCTCCGTAGCTAGCCCCAACATAATGTCATGACTGCAGAGAATTTGGAGCCATGTCCTGACACTGACACAGTATTGAGGCTCAGCTAGGAGCAGCAGGGTGTCTCCTGGATCCACAGTGGGTTTATGGTTACTGCTTTCGTTTACCGTTAGTCTGTTAGTCTGTACGGTCTGGGACAGAGACCAACCCCAGAAGCATCCAAACCAGGACACTGAAATAGCTGGCAGTTACAGCCGGCCATGTTCCATGGGTAACAAGAGGTTCTTGGTTAAACCTCCCGTTTCATGTCCTAGGTACTTTTGCATTTTGCTGTAGGCTCTCAGAATGCGCCGGCAGGCATGTTTTGTAGAAATGCTCTCTCTGTCTACAAGTGCTTGAAGTCTTATCCTCCCAAGGACCGAAAAACGTTATTTACCACAACCACCTTACCTGGTAAGAAGCCCGGTTTGCTTTATTTTGTGTGTGTGGTTTGTTTGTTTGCTTGCTTGCTTGCTTGCTTGTTTGTTTGTTTTAGTGCTGGGACAAGTTTCAGAGCCCTCCCTTGCTGGTTAAATTCTTTCTCTTCTCTGTGGGTGTAGAAGGGGCAGTGACAATACCCACGACACTAAGTGCACTGGGGGTCCCTGGAGACCTTTCCTTCCTGCTTCTCCCTCAGCACATATGTAAGTCCCAGAGAGAGAGAGAGAGAGAGAGAGAGAGAGAGAGAGAGAGAGAGAGAGAGAGAGAGACAGAGACAGAGAGACAGAGAGAGACAGAGACAGAGAGACAGAGACAGAGAGACAGAGAGAAAAAAGAAGGAGGGGTGCTTGTTGCCAATCTAGTTCTTTAAAATGTCATCCTCTGTTAGATTGAATCATGGACTTTAGCTTTGGAGACATACTGGTCCTCACAATACTACTGTCCCCCCCCCACCCCACCCCCAGGGCTGCCTGGTCTAGCCCACAGCTCACCTCAGCTCGAAGGCATTATAAAGGCAGAGAGAAGCGGTCCCCATCACAATTAGCAACAAAGTATATAGGAAATCTGTTGCTAGTTAATGGGAAAGTTCAAGTTCGGGGACAGGGAGAAATCTCTCAGTGGGGCAGCATATACATACCATATTTGAAGCCTCAGTTCCTAACCACGGATCCCCTCCCCTCCGCCAATGTCCCTCTGGAAGCTTCTGCAGACTTCTCACACGTTGAAGGTCCTGCATACACAATTATGAATCGTACTGAACCTCATTCCAGCTTCGATGAAAGTAACAAAGTAATTTATAAACGGCTGCTTAGAAGGAAAGAAGTGGCCTATGATCAGACGCTGGCCCCCCTCCCCGGGATATTCTAATTTCTAGTGGAAAACATTATAAATTCTTTCTATTATAATGGATAAGTATGTAAATGAGCAAGATATGTAAATGTCAGCCACAAAAGCCTTTTGAAATTGCATGCTAACTCTCAGATTCTATAATCAAAGAATTCCTCATTTTTAAGTGGTAAAACTTACAAACGAAGTCCAAAAGGAACTGAAGTGAAGGGGGTGGGGTGGGGTGGGTTGGGGGAATGGGTTGGTTACCATTAATGCAATTTTAAAAGCCAAGTTGAAATTGAATGTCAAACAGCTAAGGTTTATTGTACACGTGTTCTTGCTCGTTAAAGCCTATGTTGAGCACGAAAGTGGCCCACGGGGATGCTGGGGGAGAGAGACGCGGATGTCTGGAAATGAAATTCGCGGTTCCACTCGTCAGTATCCTGTGACACGTCAGTCCACTGTGTCACGAAATACCTGGAGCGAATTACACCTTTTCTCTGTGTCCTCCCTCCCTGTTGCGTTCTTTCCCCTTGGGCTTCTCCCAGTCTGTTGACTCCTTTGCCTCCGAAGAGGTGGAAATGTTTGCAAGAGAGAAGAGTGAGATCAGCTGTTCTGCTTGCTGAGCCTCCTCTAAAGATGTCTGCTCCCTGTTGGCCAGGGAGTGTTCTGAGAAAGGCCGGGGGGAAAAAAAGGGAACTGGTATTTGAGCCTGTAATATTTATTCTTCCCTGCCTTTGTGGGGAGGCTTCATTGTTTGGTAGCAAGGGACCACATTTCGCACAGAATTTTGGGTACGCATTAACATATAAGAACGAAAATATCCCAAATACAAACAGTATTCGGATCGTCATCATTTTTGGATCCTTACAATGATTTCTTCCCCTCCGCTTGGTTGAGAAACAAAGAAATCAGCTACAATGAGTGAAAACATCTTTATTACTGCAAATCCTTTCTCTCCTCCCTTTAGGTTTTTTTTCCCCCTGTATTTTATTTGAAAATTTAGTCACTTAAAAAATGACGTTTTCTTATATCATAGAACCTAGAGGTTAACAGGCAGCTTGAAACACTTCGTTTTCCCCTAACATGACTTAAATAGTTAGTTACATAGTAAGAAAATGAGATCCTGTAGCAGGCATGCTGCTCATTACCACAACACTCTTCTTCCTGTCCCAGATGAAGTCTCCTCACCAGGCTAAACCACTGTGGGTCAGAATGTTAAGGATGAGTTTCACTTCCAAAGAAAGCCTGTTCCGCTGTTCCAAACATTACAGTAATCCTGGCCCCTCTGAGGCTTCAGTGCTCTTCCCTCTGAGCCTCAGTCTGTCTAGTACAGCTTACACGCTGGGGGAGGAGGGAGGTGCTGAGTGAGTTGACATTTCCCTGCCAGCCCCAGTGATAGCACATGCCACAGGCAGGAACAGAGCCCTGTGGTCTTTTTTGACAACAGCATAATTCTCAAAGAAATGGGGTGCAAACGCTGAAGAGAAATGCATCTTCTCCCCGGGGTCTGAAAACTGGGGAGAGGCAGGGTGGGGGCAGGGCTGGAGTTACCTTAAAAAAAAAATGGGGTAAAGCATTCTAGACCTGGGACTGATGCCCTGGCTGTGATCCTCATAACTGTGCACCCCCATCTCCACAGCCTGTTACCTATTGCTCCGTGTTTCACAACAATACCAGCCACCACGATTGGAAGGCAGTTCCACAGCCTCTCTGCTAGACGTTTTCCCTGTATTCACTCTAATTTTCACAGCAATCAAGATGTCGGTTGTCATCACATGGGGACAGAAGCACACGCCTTTAGTCTCATTTCAGGAAAGGCTGAGCCCAAGAGTCTGTGGCAGCCCAGGCCTATAAGAATCAGGTCCAAAACTAAAGTAGCCCCTGTCCCCATTTTACAGATGCAACTGCTCAGCTTGTGACTGCGCAACTTCAATCCTGGCTCTGACCCATCATTTCTAAGTGCATCACATCATCAAATGATAAAATTAGGGATGGCTCCAAGTGTTCATTGGCCTAAGGATGCATCTTCAAAACCACACTACAGAAGCCAAACCAGCAGAGGACAGACTGCCCAATTTGATGGGCAGCCTGTCCTGTGGGGGAGGAGGAGCCACTCTCTCTGTCAAAGCTGTCTCTCTCAAGACTGCTGCCTACCAGGTTGCTTCTCCAGGGTCTCCACGCTGCTATATGACGAACCCTGAGAAGACACACAGGCCTCTGCAGCGGGCATCGGCACAGAGTGGGCATCTAGAGGATGGCATCGCTCTCCCACCCTCAAGGGGTGTAGTCTGCAACCATGTTGACAAGAAAAGCTGAGGATATTCAAGTTTCCTTCAGATGATATAAAAAGAGTCTTCCTTGGGCACAAGTTCATTCTAGAATTGGCAAGCAGCATGACTGTTTTCTGCCATGGGGTATTCAACTGATTTCTACACAAATGACTGTTTTTTATCCCCACAAGAATTTTGCAGACAATCCATGACATCCGGAAAGCTTTGTCCTATTAACCATTTAATTCCATAACATTGCCTTGGGAAAGAAGATGTCTATACCCAACGACATCTCTCTTAGTTTTCTTAGGCAACTTCTCCTTTTAGAATCCAAACCCATGCAACAGCAGGCAGATTAATGAATGTTTGTTTGTTTGTTTGTTTGTTTTGGTCCTGTTTTAAACCTAGCATACAACACTCTGGCTTCTCTTCAGAGCGTACAAAATCTTTTGCCTTTTAAAGTCACAGAACATGATTTTGAGACTTCTCGAATATTAAAAGCACTGGCTCCAGTCCAAGCTGCCTGGGAAATGGAAGAATTAATCGGGAAAAGAATTAATAGGGCAAAGAAAACGAGAGTGGGCTTCACTTGTTTATGAATTTCTCATGTGTCCTGAAAATACGTACTTTGTTAATCTCCAGTTCTCAGTTTCCTCAAGTGTAAAAATATCCCCAAGGCTTGAATTTCTAAACATTATGGCCATCGATGGATCCTGCCCTCACGGACATCCACATGGAAGAAGCAGGGTACCCTAAATCACCCCAGAAGGGAGCAATCTGGATCCCCTTGATTAGATCAAATTCCAGTATCCTCAGAACTTTGATAATCCAGATCTCATGCCTCCATTTTTCCTTTTTTGTCTCACAGAAGGAAAGTATTGCCAACCTTCTCTGGTTCCCTCTGCAGCTGCCCAGGCCCCAAGCCCCACCCCCATCCTTTTCTTCTCCAACATGACAGGTTAGCAGGGAAGGACACAGAGGAGACTCTGGCTCTACCAGTAATCCTTTATTTATTTCACATAAAAGATGATCTGAGGAAGATATTTTAACACATTAACATTGGTTAGTCTTGAAGACCGAGCGCTTGAGTTTTGGGTATATCACTTTCAGTCCTTGTATTTTTTTTTTTTT